>JAVFBZ010197242.1:0-14046 GCA_032466195.1 Katharina tunicata | reverse complement strand
TCAAATGACAGTCATGTAACTAAAACTGTGCTGTGAGGTTTATCGCTGTCTTGTGGCATAAGGGAACCAACTATTTGATCAACTGATTGCATCTCGTCTTGGAGCGTGGCAGTCTTTGAGTTCAGTAGTTTGGGACATTAGCGCTCAGTTGCGGTCCACTGCTCAGTGTGTATAATCAGGGCTTCACAAAGGCAGTATGGCAATAATCACATTATACTAGCAATAACTTGAGATCTGATCATATAACTTAAATGTTCCTTTGATTGTGGTTTTACACCATACTTAAGGTCATTTCACTCATATGACACCTTTCCAGCCCAATAGGTGAATGTGACCACCTACAACGACACTGGCAACAGACAAACACACCACAAGACAAGAACAGGACGCTAAACAAGATACCACAACAAATTCTGCTTCTGTCAACTTAGAAAATGATAGTTATAAACTTGGTATTTATTCCACAAAACAAACCAGAAATATAATGTTGTAAAAGAAACATGAATAGTTTTCTGGCCAATGGCTGGTACTAGTATTAGTTGGTTTGGAATTCATCAGCACAATTGAACTTACCACAACAAAGATATACACTGCAATGTCTTCCCCAAGCCCATATCATCACTGAAACAAACATCTTAACATTTAAATTTTAATAGACACAATAAATTTCAATTCACAATTTCATTTTGTTTAGTATATTGTTAACAGTGTGGCACAAGCCAACAAATCATAACAGTTTAAGACATGACTGAAATGTTTTGATTATTTCAAAGTCTTTTTATTTTTTATTTTGATCAACATGGCACAAAAGTAACAAAATGAAGTACAAATGAGCCCCAGATATCGGGCATTGGGCCGGGCTGAAATCTCACAGCACATTACAACTTACGCTAAAATGGCACCACATCCCTGAAAATTTCGCATTCCCATGACACACTCATACAGGAAACTGATTCCCTCCCTTTGATGGGGTCGAAGGTGATAAGCTAGATAAGGATCCACTACCACATCAACAACAGCCAACTCCTTCTTATTGTGCTCCCACTATAATAAAAACAAAGTTCATCGAGCACTTATATACCAATGATGACTTTAAAGTGCAAAAAAAATGTATTTTACATTATTATGAAAGTTGCTTGGTGTCAGAAAAAAGAAACAACACTAACTGACTGCTTTAACATTGTATAATTACTCTGTCTTATTTAAGTTGTAACACTATTAAATGTTTATTTTTTTTGATCATGATAAGACTGGGTATTGCCTTGGCTAGATCTTCCAGTGTTGCGGGGTAGAATCAGACTGAGAAATTACCGAGAAGAAACTATACAGCAATGTTCCCAACCAGTCTTGTGCACAATTATTTAATAGACTGGCAGCGAAATTTGCAAAAATGCACTTTATCTGTATGTGCCTTGACACATTCACATAACTGACCTGATGTGAAGGACTGGGTCTTAACACATTCACATAACTGACCTGGTGTGAAGGACTGGGCCTTAACACATTCACATAACTGACCTGGTGTGAAGGACTGGGCCTTGACACATTCACATAACTGACCTGATGTGAAGGACTGGGATATGACACATTCACATAACTGACCAGATGTGAAAGACTGGGATGTGACACATTCACTTAACTGACCTGATGTAAAAGACTGGGATATGACACATTCACATAACTGATCTGATGTGAAAGACTGGGATATGACACATTCACTTAACTGACCTGATGTGAAAGACTGGGATATGACACATTCACATAACTGACCTGATGTGAAGGACTGGGTCTTGACACATTCACATAATCGATCTGATGTGAAAGACTGGGATGTGACACATTCACATAACTGATCGGATGTGAAAGACTGGGATGTGACACATTCACATAACTGATCTGATGTGAAAGACTGGGATATGACACATTCACTTAACTGACCTGATGTGAAAGACAGGGATATGACACATTTACATAACTGACCTGATGTGAAAGACTGGGATATGACACATTTACATAACCCACCTGATGTGAAGGACTGGGCCTTGACACATTCACATAACTGACCAGATGTGAAAGACTGGGATGTGACACATTCACTTAATTGACCTGATGTGAAAGACTGGGATATGACACATTCACATAACTGACCTGGTGTGAAGGACTGGGTCTTGCCATAACAAGAGCTCCTGGTTCTGTGGGGTCAAATCTACTGCAGCATTCCCTTAGATTAAAACCTCCCTACAATAAAATGCAACACCATGTTAAAGGGAAATTTAAATCACATGTATATTATTCAAAATGTACATAATGGTTGGCCAGTACAATTGTTAGAATCTGACAATTTAGTATCTATTAATTCTGGTGAGTAAAATTAAACAAGTTTATTTGATTAAAACATAACATGAGTGTTTATTTGTTTGCTTTGTGTTTAATATCGTTCATGTACTTCGTTAATATTAAGACTTTCGGCTTGTAACCTCCAGAAATTTCTCTTACACCATGTTGAGAAGAGGGCTTGCACTTATAACTATAAAACAGTACACTGAAAGGGACAGAGTGGTCCAGTGCTAACTGAGCCAAACATATGGCCCATAATATCACCAAAGAAATATAAAGCACAACACAATTTAAACCTGTTTTTGAGAAGTATTTCCACTCTCGCTTTCTTTGCAAGGATTTACAAATGGCTTTGCTGCAACTGTGAAATAGTGAAAGTAAAAATAATAAAGACATGTAGACTTTAACATTATTCATTTGCACAGTAAAAACAAAACAAAACTGATGAACTAAAATGATGCCATCACAATAGACTTAAATTAAGATGGGATGGTGCAGGTTGGGGGGTGCATCAAGCGAATCCTCTTCCTTTACCACGTAACTACAAAGCCGGCGGTGATATGGATCTTTGTTTAGGTTAATGCGTTTGATTGTGTTGACTTTTATTAGTCAAATATAAAGTCTAATGATTTGTTGCTAATCTTATACTTTACCAAAGGTCCATTCATAGAATCCTCTCACAAATCCATTGAAACTTTATTTATTAGATGACTGATTCTAATGCTTATGTAACCTTACCTTTAAATACTTCCTACTAAGATTTTAATCAATAAGGTCAACTAAGGGCAATGATTATACCTAGCCACAGTATATGGAAATGAACTCAAACAGCTACTGCTGATAATACACAGAGCAACATAATAAGATAAAATATTATCAAACTTCTACAGCACTTCTGCAGGAAAAATTCCTGCAGATCATGAAACTTACGTTTTAGGGGAGCTACCTCCGGCTCACAAATTACAAGAGGGGCACACTCACTCATAAAACATTTCCCAGATTTATAGTTTTCTTCTGATATCACAGACATCACCTATATTTATTTTGAAAGACAAACGATTGAGATTATACATAAATGGTAAAGATGCTAGACCAATGCACAAAGTCACAGAAAGTGTTGAACAATTTATATGAATCTTACTGTGGAGTTCAGTAATACAACTACTGTTACATTTGCTCTCTTTTTACAGTGTTATGTTTGAAAGGCTGATATGCATGTGAGCAAAATAGTACAAATTATTTCTCTTCATCCAGCGACATACATGTAATTGCAAGCAAATCAATGTATACAATTCACCTGGGAAGCATACATTACACACATTATATTTATAGTCAAATGATTAAGTACCTGTATCTCTTTTCCTCCAATAAACAGTGTTTCATCTTCCTTAAGACTGGACAGTTCTGTGGCCTTGTAACCTGTAGCTTTACCAATTCTGTACAGGAGAAACCAATGATACTTAAAAATCACAGGCTATAAAGGCATGAATAGTTCATACCAGGCAGCAATATTAGGAGACCAGTACCACTTATCTCTTCTTTTGAATGGATGTTAACTAGAAACATACTGCCCTATGCCAGAGGGCAAATCTAATGTTGAAGATGAATGAATAATGTTATTGATAATAAAGATGCATAATTTTGTTCACTATAATATCATTTAATTGGAACAACCAATCAAGCAATTAAGCCTTTATCAACCAATAAAGGTGAGAAAACGGCACTTTATTTATTAATTAGAAGTTACACTTACTCTTTACTTTCCATATCATAGAGTAGGGCTGTTCTTCCATGTGTCACAAGTACAGCTACAAATTTTATGAATACAATCTTGATTAGTTAACAAGTTTAAACTACAAATTGGCGCAAAGTTATGTCATTAATACATTTACCTACATCAATAACATAATATTTTGACTGGTATTTGATCAAACTTTAACAACGAAAATGATTTGAGGTTGAGACAATAATGAAACCATAGAAGTGATAACGATTTGTTTGTTGCCTTGCATGCCTTGGTGATGAATGTTAAATCCAGGGTATTTGCTTTACATACTATACTATTACTGTGAATTGTGAGTGTTTAACTTTACTTAACATATACAAGTTCAGTAAGCTAGTTTCACCTGACGGGAACATGCAACAGCAGTTCCTACCGAGCTTCCAGTGGGTGTCGCACTGACATTATATCAAACGATATACCGGTAATACATGTATGGCAATTTTACACACAATCACAAATAAATAACTTTGGAAAAAATAAAATAAAAAATAAAAGTATACTAAAAGATATTCCTACATACCATCACCTTCCCATTTTTTATGCTGAAAACAGATTAAAGTAAATCTACTTTAGTAATTTATGAGATGGACTACACAAAACAGAATGCAGGTAAATGGTATCATATACATTCGTTTTGAAACAAATCATCCTGTTGAAATTTACATTATGTCTAGGCTGACACAGGTATAAACGAGTTTAGTTTATCTAGACTACGATCGGTAATTAAATTTTACTTAGGACAGAATACAATAGTACTGTTATTTTCTTGATCCAGGTGAATAATTAGAAGAGGACAATATGAATAAGCAGAAAATAGCTTACTTTCTTTTTGGAGGCTTTACACCACATAACACTGAAGTATCCATAAGGAACATCATGTGATGGATGGGTGACAGGAACTGAAAAAATAAAGAAAAAATTAACAAAACCAATTCATTGATAAACTAATAATTTTGGCTCCATCCATTACAGTATGTTACAGACTGACTGTAGAACATTAAAGGTGTCCTAAAGACATGGGACCTAATGTCTTGAACTGAATCCAGTTATCAATCAATAATGCATTATCAATTTGAACATTTTGGATTTAACATAAGATACCATGTACTGTTGAAGTAGAACATGAACCTTGAAGCTGTGTAGAATTAGCTTCAGTCACAGATGATAGAGGTAGCCTTTGAATACCAAATGAGCTGATCTGTTTTTCTCCAACACAGATTTTAGAAGTCGGTGGTTTAAATCCATCTGATTGTTTTTTGGTAACATGTGCTGGCGAATTTCTTGTCTCTGTATTATAACCAAATGGATGAGATCCTGATGGCTGACCCGGACATCTGAAAGATATGTAAAAGTTGTTTTACTCTGACACCTAAATCTTCCATAACTGGAATATCATCATAAATTGTAATTACATAACTACAAACTATAAGATCTGAACTATAAAAAAGACACAACTATCATACAGGCAAAACAGTATACAAAATTACACACAAAAAGTTTGAGCACAATTGCAAAAATAAATATTAAAGACAGGAATAACGTCCCATTAGTTACAAAGTTATATATACGCTTCTTTAAAAGATTATTTCTTAATATCATTTGAAACTGTCAGTAGGGTGCGTTTAAAAAAATCTGAACAATGACATCCGGCAACATTACCTTACACCAGCAGAAGGGACAATAGGTTTCTGAAAATAAAACAAATCAAAATTAATCAATCATTAATAATTAAGCTTGTGTACAATAATGTGAACCAATGTTATTGAAGTGACCAAAGTCAAAGTGATGTTTAACTTGGAAGTAACAATTAGTTTCAATTGTAAGAACATCACACATACACATATGTATAAAGCAGATGAGCCAGAGACCCGAGTTTGCCTCACAGTGGAGGCAAGCACAATTTTCTTTCTCTTCATTTATATAAAAATATAATTTACATGCACTTTAATGAAATGCCACCTAAGTATAATATAAAAAAAAGTTTATTCAAGTTATATATTTATCAAAGAATAATCTTTTAACGGGGGCCATGGAGACGTGCAGTTGATAGGTATGTTTCGACAGGAAGGAAACTTTCACACTTTCCCAACAGTCCACTTAAGTGTTAGCAATGAATTCTGAAAAAGTGTTGGATGTAAATACATAAAGGTAGATTAATAAATTATATGCGTATAACACCCGCAGTGACACGGAACACTTTCTCGAGATGAGGGTAAATATGTAGTCTCTTATACCATGTATACCAGGGTCAACAAAAATAAAAGAACTTACCACATTCTTTAGAACTGTGTTATTATTGAATGTTGGTTGGAACTTGGGTCTTTTGGCAAGAGGTTGAACCTGACTTGGAGCAGCAGATCGTCTCATTTCGATAAAAATCAGGGTATCTCTGTTAATGAATACATGTGACGAAAATTGGACTACATCAATGTAAACACACTGTCAAACAGGGAGTACAATTCAGCACTACCAAATCAAATAATAAGGCAAAGCTCACATTAAAGAAAAACTATATCAATTGCAGTCAATTGTCTTCTCAAAATTGATGTTTTTACCTCAGTTTCTGTTACCATACGCGAATATATTTTATACACTCTACCGTACGGTGAATACACAACTACAATATTTTGACATTTGTACATCCCGCTTTCTGCCAAACACGAAGGCGACACCTAGCGGGCGCTGAATACAATCGCTTTCAGACATTTCGTAAACTTCTTTTTTAGATTCTTTTCCCAGTATTTACGATGTTTTTGTGTGTGTGTGTGTGTGATTATTTTTACCAAACATTTAAAACATTTGATATTGCAATAAAATTATGATACATTAAGACTAAGAATATTCTTATCTTGAGAGTTTAAAGTTTAAAATGATTAATGATTGTATAGTAGTAAGTTGGCCCACATCTGTGTAAGTGAAATTAAGTTTGCTCTATTTATTTGCTCAACATGGCTTCAAGTGACAGTCCACCAGAACAGTGTCTGAGAAACTACCAACATTTATTCAAACCGGACTTACTCAAGTTAGTAAAAAAAAATTGCCTTCTAAATTATTATCTGTGTGAATTATATACAGTGGTTACGGGTGATCACTGTGACGAAAACAATGCTATTTGTCAGTTGTTCCACTTTACTACTGCAGCCTTAATAGTGCACCTATATATTAACCTGCAAAATGCATAAGGGACAAGGTCCATTGATACTAGGCCTGATTTAAATCTGTGTTTATATGCCTGATCATGGTCAATCTATTACTTTAACACAGTGAATTTAGGCATCTCATAAAATTTTAATTTGAGAAATTACAATGCAATACAATAATACCACACTTTTATGTGTTCAACTCTTTTAATGACAGTATGCAATTATAACATACCATAATTATTCAACCTTTTCACCCCCTGAGATTTTTGCACCAATAAGACTTTCAGTCAGTCTAACTTATAAATTCCCTTAATCTTGGTATTTACCCTAATTCTTCAACCATTTCACCCCCTCTGAGTGTGTTAAGTCGAATAGGAAACATCATATGAAATTAGTTCACAAGCAAATTTGGGAAAGGGCGTAATCCAATTATAAATAATTTATTTATTATCATAGCCTACTGTATAACTTATTAAGTAACCTCTGTGTCTGAGATTTAAGCAAAAACAAACAGATAACTTACAGGCATAGTTTTTGCATGTTTTGGATAAGCTATTCAGTGATCATTGATGTAAAGATCGTATTTCACACAAACTGCAGAGTAGGCCTACTGTCCTAAACAATTTAATATGTTGCTTAACATGCAGCAGTAATATTTCACTAGGACGAGTTGATTTCAGAACTGTTGAAGGACATTTAAATCAGAAAGTAAAAACATCTAAGTTGACCTTGATATGTTATATTTGCAGAGGAAAGGTAGCATTTATCACTGGAGGTGGGACAGGCATAGGTTTTACCATTGCAGAGGTGTTAATGAGGTGAGTTATTTACCAGAAAAAAGTGTTCAATTGCCTTTTAGCCGGTTAGTATGACCAGTTGAATCACATTTGATGTAAGTTGCATACAGCCTGTCAAGTTTGAATTTCTGCAGAATTTATCTGCCAGAGTTATGTTGGTAATATGAGGGAAAGTGTTGGCTTCTGAGTCACTGAGTTCTTTCTTGAAGACTGAAGAAGGTTAAAGGTGCTTAAATAAGTTCAGAATGAAATTTCAAATATTGTCAGGACATGTTTCGTTATAAAGTGAAAAGAAAGTGAAAACAAAATGTAAAAAATTTCTTGTCAGTCTACAATGGTGTAACCCTTTACTGGTATCATATTGAAGGCCTGTGGTTAATGTTTGATTGTAGACACCAGTGTGATACAGTGATACTGAGCAGAAGACTTGACAAGTTGATAGAATCTGCTGAGTCATTGAGATCTGCCACCGGAAGAAACTGTGTACCAATTAAAGCTGATGTTAGGAAGGTGGGTATGTTAATGGTCCTTAGATAGTAGGATGTTGTAACTATCAAACTGGCTGATCCCATGTCTACACTGGTGTATATACACCTTTAGGTTATCCAGAACAACTCAAGATTAGGATCTATCTAGTAACTTGTCTCTGAGAATTTATCTAGAACATGAGATGATATATCGGTTTTAATTAGTCGATATCCCTGTACCAGTGTGATGATTCTTAACAAAAATAAATAAAACACTGGCCCTTCTAGCCAGAGACCAGAGTTCAAATCTAAAAGTAAAATTTTCTTTCTCTACATTTATACAAAAATATATTTATAACTCTTCTGTGGTTTGTAAAAGAATCTAGACTTCCTGTAATTGCTTTTCTATTTCTTCGTTGAAATAAAATGAGTATAAAACCCAATGAAGAAACTTTTTGAAGCCCCCTGCTGATTGTGAGGGCAAAAGCTGTACAGTGTATCTTGTTTAAGTTATTCCTAAATCTGGTACTATACAATTAATATCAAGAGAACATCTACCTGTAACTTGCCTACTCATGTTTGCTTTTAATCTTAGCCCTTGATTGTTTTTTTCAGCCGCAAACAATTTTAGCTGCCATAGATGAGGCATTGGCTACATATGGAAAAATTGACATTGTTATCAACAGTAAGTGTAAAAATTTTATTATTTTCTCGCGAAAGTCTGCCACTCACTGCTTAGTTTGTAAACCAGGACCCAGAGATGTGTCCTTATTGGAATCCATCTCCCAGCCCAGCTGAATTAGAAAAAGATATAATGTAATGTGGGGGGGGGGGGGGTGGGGGGAGGAATAATTTCACATTTTGTATTAGTATTTTTTCCTAAATACATCATTAGTTAATCGTTTGTCTCATTTTTTAAATTCTTTCTTCCAGGTGCTGCAGGCAATTTTTTGTGTCCAGCTGAGAGTTTGTCTTTCAATGCTTTTAAAACTGTGATGGAAATTGATGCTCATGGAACATTTAATGTCAGCAAGGCAGTGTATGAGAAATGTCTCAAGGTAGGTGTATGCTAGACATATTGGTATGAGGTAAAAGAAAGTTCTGAGTTTTTCTTGTGGTGGAGTGGTCTGGATGGTCACTTCTACAGTGAATGATGTTGGTCCACTCCAGATCTGAAATGAAGTTTCTTCCTCTGGGCTGGGAATGTTTTTTCTCTACAATTATACATTACATAATTAGATAACATAATATACTTCAGTTTTCATTAAAATACCAAGCAAATAAACTGACCAGATAATTAATATATTGTTTTTAATATACTTCTCTCTCAGAAATCAGGAGGTGTGATTGTAAATATTTCAGCCACTCTGCACTATAAGGGAACAGCTTTACAGGTTCATGCCGGCTCGGCAAAGGCAGCTATTGGTGAGTATCTGTGTCATTAGATCTAGAAAGGTAAAATAATTTAAAAGTTATGAATAAACAGGACATTGATAACAGTTTATGTTATTAGATCAAAATAATTTATTATTCTAACACAACAACCTGATAATCCCACGCATAGCCGTTGATTATTTTTTGATAAAATCAATAGTGATATTAGTCAACACTCAACAGTAAATACTTCGTAGATAGTTGACATCACATTTTTGATGTCTTCCTATTGCGACCTCATTAGTCTATATAAAGTTGACACATATATATTGATACTCATTTCTGAAACCGCATATCTCATTAATTGCGGGTGGTTGGGTGGAAGCCTCCAGTGTACTGGTGCTCTCTGAGCTTAGGGGTACAGGATGCCAATCAAGTAAAAAACATTTTCATTCAAGGAAGATAAATCACAATCAGGGGATGTCATTTGTTCATAAATATCAAGTATGTTTTCAAACAACGTTATGGGTCAAACAGTTTTTCAGAGATATATATGAACATTTTTAGAACCGTCCTCAAATAAATCCAGAACTCCACAACATCCTCATAATGCTAGATTGTTCATCAATCCAACTACTCATTTGACGACCGATGTGAAGAAAACAAACAGACAGGCTTTGTCACAGAATTGAGTATTTATTTCCTTAGGGCCCTGGGAATCCTTTTACGAAACGATCTTAGCCTAAGATGAACGTAATTACCATGACGACACTATACCTTCAGTACTGGTCGTCATGGTAATTACGTTCATCGTATGCTAAGATCTCTTTGTGAAACAGTGCTCTGTTGTGTAATATCGTCTGCATCCGGCTGGATAGGTAAGCTACAAATTGTGCATATTAACCAAGAGACACACCTTTAAACTACACAAACTAAACATCAGATCCACAAACTGAATTTCTTCTGCACAGATGCAATGACCAAGCACTTGGCCATAGAATGGGGACCGGATGGAGTGAGGATTGTTGGTATCGCACCAGGACCTATAGGGGATACAGAGGGTTTTAGGAGACTAGGTAAACTTTAAAGACTTAAATCCTTGGTTGTCAATTTGATTCTTTTACTAATTTTTGGGGTCATTGCCATTCTAAAAGACGCGATAATGATTTGTTTATTTAGCTTTTTTTAAACATGTATATAAATGGGTTATCCCGATGGAGGCAAGCACAATTTTCTTTCTCTACATTTATACAAAAATATATAAATTGGTTATTGTAACTTATTCAAAGTGCTCTCTAAAGCTAAGGGGCACCGGGAAGCCTTTTTATTGTGGCACCCTGTTGTGTTATCCTTTGTTCCGTAGCATCTTTAGTCTGTTGGAATGTCCATAAAGGGGGTTTCCTTCACCAATTGAACTGGCAAGCTGCCATAGGAGTGAAATTACCTTAAGTATGGTGTAAATCCTTAATCAAATAAATAGGTTATTCTGTTACTTAAGCTACATGCATGTCTTATTGTAAATACATTGTGTTGAAAAGCTATATAAATTTTTCAATATGTCTGCTGTACATTTAATACTATAGTGGCCTCACATTTTGGTTGTGAGTGGCTGTTTTCTGTTGGAATACACCGTCACCATATAAGTGAAATACCATTGAGCACAGAGTTAAAATCAATAAATTTGTCTGCATGTTAACAATGCTACGTTAGAAAGAAAATTGTTTGACTACTGCAGAACTCCTAGGTTGTATTCCACAAAGTTTCCAATGTTTCCATCAAGCACCTTCAGTATTGAAATAAATCAATGTAAAATCTTCTACCTTCATGTTTCAGGGGGTAGGCAACTAAAGAATACAGACTTGGTATCACACATTCCCATACAGAGGATGGGGCGACGTGAAGAGATAGCTAATACAGTATTGTTTGCTGTCAGTGATGCTGGTAGCCTAATCACTGGCACAGTTATAGTGGCTGACGGGGGAGAATGGCTCTCATCTGGGACAGGCTTTGCTGCAATTAGGAAAAGATTGGGACAGGAGAGCAAACTGTAAAACTTTACAGAGGCTAGCTAGTTTATGCTCAGCCACATAATATTAACTCATGGAATATTTTAATGTAATCAAGCCAGTGTCACCAAGCTTAATCTGTTTGTTTGGACAACCTTTGTATAAAGGAATATTATATATAAGCAAGACTGTAAACTTTTGAGCGAAATTTCGACAAGATTTCACTATTTTCCATGTGTAATTTTAAAGATACATGCCCTTGATACCAAAATCAGCATAACGAGCTTAGATTAGTGAGGTGACAACCCACATCATAGTTTAAAGGCAAAAAATCGACTGAAACAACCCGCATTATAGATTTTACATCCTTTATTGTTATTTTAATACGGTAAGCTTATATCGCACATTCTCGAGGTTGATATTTTCTGAAAGCTTATACTTTGGGCCATACCCGGTTTAATTTGTTTCAGTTGATTTTTGGCCGAAATTCTGCGGTATAGTACCTTTAATAGTAGATTACTAAATAGAGGATATAATAATGAAGTTTGAATACCATTAATATTGCTTGATTGAGTGGTGGAAATGATAACCCACGAGGCGCGAAGCGTAAAGTGTGTTCCACCATTTATGCGAGCAATATGATGGTATTCAAACTTATGCGTAATATTCTTTTATTTTTATCAACCAAAAAAACCTCATAAAACATCACATTTTACCTAATGTTCATAGAAAATTCAAACCAGACTAGTTCGGATCACCAAGTTATTCATGACGTCATCCCTTTGTTGCATGCTGAAATGAAGTGTGTCTTTCTGCAACGTCATAATAGCAATGAACACCTTTGACGCAATTCTTTTTAAAATGTAAGACACGGGGATGTTTCACTGCGGTGTAATATAACTTTGTTTACATTTTGAAAAGAATTGCATCAACAAAGCACGCAACAAAGGGATAAGGTCATGGAATAACTCCACGTTTTGAATAACTTGGTGATCCGAACTCGTCTGGTTTGAATTTTCTATAAACATTAGGTAAAATGTGATGTTTTTTGGTTGATAAAAATAAAAGAATATTACACATACAAGTTTTAATACCAACATGTTGCTACCATGCAAGGAGGAACACACTTAACGCTTCGCGGGTTATCATTTCCATCACTCACTCAAGCAACAATATTAATGGTATTCATACTTCATTATTATATCCTCTATTTACTATGATGTGGGTTGTCACCTCACTGCAACGTCATAATAGCAATGAACACCTTTGACGCAATTCTTTTCAAAATGTAAAAACATAAGTGTTATTAAACTACAGTGAAATATCCCTTTCGTCGGTGAAGGAAATCCTGATATTTCATCAATATATAAGTTTAACCCAGCGAGATAAAAAGATTGTTCAACTTTAGCCAGTCCATAGTGATACAGTAAATATCACTCTTGTCCATTTATTTTTAAAATCACTTGAGTGATATGCCAGGTATAAACGAGGCTTCCAGTGGAAACCGCACTAGACTAGAAAATGCGACAAGGGAAACTAGCCCTTTGGCTAATTGTGCTAGCCAGACTAAATAAAGTTATTATTATTATTATAGACTTATACCAGGGCACAGTGTTGAAAGGGTACCAGGCCAGTACAATGAACAGAGCACATTTGGTGCAAAACGAAATCCCCCCAAAATTATTTTTCTTTGTATCCACTACCAGACTGCAATACATGTAAATACAAATGCTTTTCCAATGAAGATTTGCCACAAGACTTAAAAAATCCTTTTGTGGTTTTTGAAAAACTGCATTTTGGCTTTTGATAGCACAAACAATTGTTGGTCACTTTAATTTAAACTAAAGCCCTAAATTGTCACCAAGTCAGCAATGGAGAAGAATTGTCCAGATTATACTGTAGTAATTTAATATACAATCCTGGATTCAAGTTTATTCAGAAAGTGATACTAATAAACCATTTGCAGCTTTTGCTGTTGCCAGTGGTATCAAATTTATACTGGCAAAATAGAACATGAAGCTCCGCTGTCCAAAACCCCTCGGCTTGTCAAAGAGCACAAGAAAGTACCTATTGATAGTGTAATGACCGTACTAAAATAAATGACAGACAGGATACTGCTCCTTTTATCACCATAATATT
>JAVFBZ010197230.1:16444-30871 GCA_032466195.1 Katharina tunicata | reverse complement strand
CTACGTTTACAAAATATATATTATATATACATTTTTGTCAAGAGTAATTACACTGGCACAGGGATATCGACTAATGAAAGTCGATAAATTATCTCATGTTCTAGATCAATCCTAAGAGACAAGTTTCTAGATAGATAGATATATATATATATTTATATCCCAGGATCACATTTATTCGCTACTATACGACAACAAAAGAAAAGCGAAAAGTTTAAAAGTCTATTTGAGAAGAGACAAAGGTATCTAGCTAATATTTAACTTGAGGCAAACTCTTTGGTAACGTAACTGCTAATATTGTAACAACAACCATGAAGATGTAAGTTAGGCGGTTTCAAAAATTTGAACTTAACATTCCAGCTAAGACAAGACAAAAGATGTATGTCATAAAACTCTTTTGCATGTAACAATACTTTTACTTTGTTAGTGTATTTTGGTGTGTTTTATTTTGTTAATTGTTCGAAAAACACTTTCAGGTTATTTAATTTTAAGACGACGGCGTCGATGGACTTACCGAAGACACGCTCCAAACCAAACGGCAGCGCACTGACACCGGATTCAGCTGGCCCAGAGTCCCATTGATATGACAAGGGCACACTTTGACAAGCCACTGTTTATGTCTCGAAATGGGAATCCAAGCTGATTGCTTCAGACTACGATCAAAGCAACTGTGGGAAGTAAATCTCTGAACATATGTAGCCTGTATTAGAATAGCCCGCTGACAAAATCTCTACGTAATAGGAGCAGAGCCAAGTCACTCGTGATATGCGATCGACCGCCCTGGGAACGACTCAGACACCAAATTAACTACTTTACTGGAAGGCAAATGGAGAAGCTATAATAGAATGGGAGCCGTTTTCGGCTTGTCCAGACAATGTTATGCCTGTTTGAGGAAGAATAAGGATTAGCCAGGTAATTGTATGATAACATTCTGAAACACGATCTATAGTGGATATACACCAGCAACTTTTGTCATCATCGATTACCCTTGTCTGTCAAACGGCCACATCGGCCACACAGAGACTCTTCACTAGGAGCTTTGCCAATTATTAGACCAGACCTTTGAGTGGTGGCCACCACTCCGTGGATAAACCTGGCAGTTTGTGATTAGTGTATTTCAACTTACATGCTAAAAACATTAATGTATTAGCAGGTATTTCATCCTTTCATTCACATTTAATCCGTCCTGGGCATTCAACAAAACAACAGCATAAAACACAATTCAATACTTATTTTGAGTAGGAGAGATTTCGCATGCTTAGTGAGCTTGGAATCGCAAAGTGTAACAAAGTAAATATTATTTATTCATAAATTGCGTTTATAATGTATACAGTTGGTAGCATGACAAGTTAAAGCCGAGTATGTCTTGCGTATATTCAATTTTCGATAACAATTAAACTTAACCAGTAATATCTCAAATATAAGGGAACCATAATCAACACGCAACTTTTAGTGCGATACTTTTGTTCTAATTTTATCTTATACAGCACGAAAATTGTAATCTGGATTTACGTTGCCTACAGTAAGCTAAACTAAGGTGTTATTCAAAACAAATGGTCTAAATCAATATGGTACAGATTACTAGTATTATATATTATATAATATGGATCGTTTAATCATGTGGACACACACAATAAGAATCATTCTAAGATACAGATAGCTCAAATGCTCCTTGGTGCCAAATGCTTCAGAGCAGCTTATCTAGATGTGGTTATTTGTTTGAGGTTTTCCACAGTAGTTTGTGTTATTTTCACTTATAAGGCTGCGTGCCAGCCCAACGGATGCAGGAAACCAACTTTCACGACACTGGCAAAACACCAGAAACTACTGGACATTTATTGGGCGAAATACAGGACCTTACACCAAATCGGCTTCCTGAGGGCCCTTAGCTCAGAGAGCACCTTGACACAGGGAGCTTCTGTCAACCTTCGGACGGTTTATTATCAGAAGTGTAAGAAAATATTAATTTAGGAATATATGTAATGTTAGCGAGGCACAATAATATACTGCTGATGATGTTTGTTTGTATCCTGCCTTTAAGAAGCGCCATGTGGACCGATATATATTCTTCTTCATATACGCCGCACCTATGCATGACAACATCTGTTCGGCATATCGCTCCACAAATTGGGCTGGCAACTAAGCTTGCGGCACGCTACAAAACAGTTGTACGTGGAATAATACACGTAACTGACAGGAATGTACCACCATGAGTACAAACAACAATTACCGTCAGAACTACGTAAAACCAAACAAACCGTGTAAAATGGTCCTTCCGGCGAATTGTCAACTTGTGTTTATGTAGCTTATATCGTCAACACGACATTTCATTGTTTACTTGGTGAATTATACGGATTTGGTCCCTGTATACCGATTAATGTTTACACATGGAAGTATTACTTGTTCGTGTAAAAAAGTGGAATCGTATTAAATAAAGCAAAGAGGCAAGTAGAGTTCGGATGCTTACAATGCAGACATTGTGACATGTATTTAATATCAGACTTAAAACCCTAAATACTTATTCATGAAAACTTTCCATAAGTAGGAAGAATTTGGGATTTTTTTTCCGCTCAACATTTTTTATACTATAAAAGTGATTAATAATTCCGCAAAGATTTGGTGCACGCATGCATAGACAGACAGCAATGTCGGTGATTCAATTTACAAATTCCAAATACTTTTTTTCATAATCACTGATGTTAGCAATTTAATATGACTGAATTTAATCATGGGAAGTAGATTGGAGGATGAAGATCACAACATGGGTAATATTATTTTACAAAACGCCAGCATGACTCTGGAAGCTCGTCTGCAATCAAGACATGAACGTATGTTGATAGAATATATTTAAATCGATATGTTTCAATAAGTAAAATATAACATATCAAGTCACATATTAGCTGCAATATTTGAGGAATTTCATCAACAAATTGATGAATCTCCTTTTGTCCTGAAATTGCTGGGTATTTTAGACGATTACTTCAACAGCTCCTTGAAAACATTTCAGTAATTCAATAACGGGTTTAATATAAATGGTCATGATGCCATATGATTGTCATTGGAATGCCAGATTACTTTTTTAATATTTTGGCTAGACTTTAACGAACATTTTTCTGGTGCTTAAGATTTCATCTGAGATTTTCTACGAATATTTCCAGTTCTGGTTCTTTTTATTAATTTTATTACTAGGATGATACATAATACTGGACATTCAAGAGGCATAACCCCATTTGCAAATATATCATGGTAAATCCGGTGAACATTAGATGATAGCAATAAGCGGCAACGGAGCGCATCCTCAGGAGAAATAAGACATAAATTTTGTCCAACAACCCTGTCATCCGATTTCATTACCGATCGGCTGCCAAGGAGACTGAATTGCCCATTATTGGTGCCAGCCTTTCTTGTTTTATTTGTAAAATGTCTCGGTGTCTTTTTTTCCACGGCCGTCAATTTGCCTGTAGCAAGTTGACCCCCCTCGTCAGAGATTAAACGGGAAATCAAAACAAATGACAGATAATCAATTTCCAATCTTAAACTAGACAAGTAGTGTAATTTTTTCTGAAGTTTTTGTGTTATTTTGATTAAAACATGGATGCTGAGGAGATTATCAAGGATTGTGTTGTTTTCTTTTCATTTCTCATTTTAAAATTTTGCTCACATTTTGTATTATTTTCGTGTTAGTCAGATTGAGAGCAATCGATAAGTCCAATACACTGTTGACTGAGATTAAATACACGAAACCGGTTCTCCAAAATCTTATAATACTTTCCACATGGATATTGCTATATCAATATACAAAAACAATATTAAAGCTCAATGGAATGCACGCACCTAAAGCTTGTTCTGACTTGCGAAGAGAGCTCTGTCCCTTGGGAGATGCATATTTCCCGCCAGTCAACTTGCATTTTACTTAAAATGAACAATATTTACTCACAATGAAGTCAAAAGGCAGACAGCTATTTACCATTTAATGGAGTAGTTGGCAGAGGATTTGACAGAGGTATAGCTTAACTATAGGTCTGTAAGCGACAACCCTGGTTAGATCCATCAACTTGTTCCGGAATTAACACATACTTCGGCACCTGTCTCGTTAAACTAGTCTGTCGTGAAGTGTAAACGACTTAATATGTCCATTCGTCTCTGAACAGATATCTAATTGTTTAAGCGTTCAGTGTTATCAGTCAGATAATATAAAATGTTGGTAATATCATATATGGCATAGTATTACCCCCTTTGTCGTCGACGTTTCTAAACGGAGAGGACTCTCCAACAACGCATACATAACACCAACAAACCAAATTTAGATTTCCTTTACTGAACCGTGAATTAAATACATCGATAACACATGTACTGGTAGTCAATTGTGCAAATACGTGAGCAGGAATAGCCCAATTGACAGAACTCGGAACTGATAATTAGGAAATTTACCTGCGCAAGGCAATGTACAGAACCCTAAATTAGAAAATTAATAATAACTAATTGCTATAATTTCTTTGTGTATCTTAACATGCTGGGTTTTTTTGCACTAGTTGAACAACATAAACTAAATGAATTAAAATATTTACGCCGCCATTATTTTGAGTTTTACGAACACATAAACCGGTTACTCGAAGAGATCACGTACAATGAACCGATCCGAAAATAAGAACCCATTAATTTAAGGTACAGCGCTGTCTGTCATAAACAATGTAAGCCAAGTGAATGTAATCATTGCATTATCTCCCGTGACGATTTCAAAGCAATTCTATCTGTTTTTGTAAAGCGAGGCAACACTTATCAGTTTGTCCAATGAAAAGGAAGAGCAGCTAATCGCTAGTAATTTTACTCGAGGCACGAAAGCAATGAGGCGTGCAGGCTGGGCCTCAAATCTTTCCATTACGGACGAGTTATAACGAAAATTGAAAGTGCCAGATGAACAGTGAAGGATGCGAGAGCGCCTTAGACATCCTTTATGAAGATAAAATCTTCAAATGCATGAGTTATGACCGGCCTACGGGCTAGATAATTCCCAATCTAAAATAAGTTAATTTCATCATTACGTTTCTGTCCATGCCTATGTACATCAGTTCGATGCGTGTTCAAATGTCCTAGTCACTGTTTATAGATGTGTGTATATTAACCGATATTCTCACATAAAAGATGTACCAGAAAAGGATCAGGAACGTATTTTATAAAAAGCTTTTAGTACATTGAAATACATTTCAGAGTTGGAGATTGAAATACAGACCGTTCAGATGTTGAGGGATATCTCCTTGAGCTTATCTGGAAAAAAATGAAACAAAATTGTAAGTCACGTCAAAAAGTTCTTATGTTCAATCACTTAATGTGTAGACATAGGTCATTCAAATAACCCTGAAGGCCCGCAAGTTGTAGTAGAAGAAGCTATGGCACGCATTGTATTACCCAATAAGGTATTTGTAAAGAAAATACGTTGACATAACCCAATGTTGAAACAGGTTTATTAAAGGCTTTGCTCACTTAAGAACAATAACCGTTAAAAACAAATGCCCCGAAATAGCGTTATTTAACTCTTACTGATGATTTAAACATCAATCAATTATTCCATGTTTAATTATTAAAATATACGCATTATATGATGTACATGTTCAATGAAGTTGCGTTTAGCTTTAATGTTCCATATTCTTTCCAGTCAATACTGCTGAACTATTACGGATATGCTCATCTATCTTAATTACAGTTAGAAACAAATTGGCTTCTTAATATGAAAATAATAATAATTAATTAATAATTTCTAAGAAATAATTAGTCACATGCGTTGTCATGAGAGATCCTCACCGTAACATGTGTCCAGTGTTTCCATATCAATTAGTTACATGCGTTGACATGAGAGATCTTCTCCGTAACATGTGTTCAGTGTTTCCATAGCAATTAGTTACATGCGTTGACATGAGAGATCTTTACCATAACATGTGTCCAGCATTTCCATATTAATGACACACAGCGTTCTTTTTACTTAGTTCTTTCATACGTTTCTTAACACCCACTTTGTCATATATATTTTTTAAATTGAACCAGTTTCATGAACCTATCATCGCAGGTTCCTTATTAAAAGTGTTTTTCTTGATTTGATAGTTCTGATCACCAATTAAGGTCTTCTTACAATCATAAAAAGCATTTCTGTCATAATATTTAAGCCAATGCATTGCATAGTCCAAGTAGATTTTAGTCCGGTACGTGGTCTGTAATCAATCGGGATTGGTCGAACAATAGACAGCTTGATGGTTACGTCCGCTTCACCATTTTCTGAGTTAAAAGCTGTCTTCGTCAAGGACTGTCGCGACAGCTTAATACCTGTCCATTCGAGTATTGAAATAGAAGGGGTTTTTCCTTGTCATCCTGGCTTTGACTAGTAACGACAAGACGAACCGTATCCTCGAGCATGGAACACCGAATAACCCAAAGAATATTTCGGTTGAAGTTGGATCCAAATTGTAGACAATATTGCTTTACTTGCAGCTTTTAACCTGTCCTTTTGTTTAAACATAAATGTCTTTAAGTAGATATTCTTAAGTAGATTATCATAAAGTATCCAGTATAATACACGACCGTTCTCCAATGATCAAGACTGGTTACCAGAACTTTTCCCGTACGTGTCTTTTAAACTTACTGTTGTTCACCAAATATATCCCTTCGAAGCATATTTAAACAAGGAATCAGTTAAACTGTTATGTACATAAACCTAACACATGATATCATATACACGTAACTTTAATAAATGATTTGATCTTTATTTCTTGTTTTCGTGCGCGTAATTAAATATCTTGAAAAACGTTTATGTGACCGCCAGCCAGAGTCATGATTTTGTTAGTAATGATGTATCTATGTGCCTCCATATGGAAATACTATATATTAAACAGTAATGAATTTTAAAGCAACTGATGAGTCAGTAGGTACTTTATTATAACGTATATAAGTTGAGAGTTATGAATCCACGGTTTCCACTGATAGGTTTGATGTATATAAGCTGAGAGTTATGAATCCATGGTTTCCACTGATAAGTTTGACGTGTATAAGTTGAGGGTTATGAATCCATGGTTTCCACTGATAAGTTTGACGTGTATAAGTTGAGAGTTATAAATCCACGTTTTCCACTGATAAGTTTGACGTGTATAAGTTGAGAGTTATGAATCCATGGTTTCCACTGATAAGTTTGATGTATATGAGTTGAGAGTTATGAATCAATGGTTTCCACTGATAAGTTTAACGTATATAAGTTGAGAGTTATGAATTCATGGTTTCCACTGATAAGTTTGACGTATATAAGTTAAGAGTTATGAATCCATGGTTTCCACTGATAAGTTTGACATATATAAGTTGGGAGTTATGAATCAATGGTTTCCACTGATAAGATTGACGTATATAAGTTGAGAGTTATGAATCAATGGTTTCCACTGATAAGTTTGACGTATATAAGTTGAGAGTTATGAATCCATGGTTTCCACTGATAAGTTTGTATAGTTCAAGAATAGTGTAACTGCGAAGAACGAAAAACTCATTTTGATCTCAATATTTCGGCGCTTTATGTTACCATCATCATCACCAGAGTTATTATTTCGCCAATGACAATCTTCAAGTGCTGTTATCTTTTTGTAAGACGAGCACACGATTATCAGCCAGTGCGTTGAAAGGGAAGAGCTGCTTATCGACAATGATTTTCTTCTAAACACGAAAGTAATGAGGTCTGCAAAGCTTGACTAAAATCTTTCCATTACAGATGGGTTAGAGAAAATTGAAAGTGTACCTTAATAGAGATGCATGCAGGGAACCCTTTAACGTCCTTTATGTTAAGCTGTTCGTTGGATCAACTAGATCCTGCATAGTGTCTTCAAATGAATATTTTACCGCTAGCGTAAAGAAGAGATATTCCCAATTGCAGATACCTGCACGACAATCAGTTAAGTCGAGCCTTCATGTGTTCAAACTTCTTTTTTTTTTTAATATATCATAGGCCATCAAAGTTTTGCTATAAAAGATCTGACGCACCCTGTTCTTCGTTTTGAGCTCAGCAGTTGACTTTTCTGCATGCTATTTAAAACACCTAACTGTAGAAAGCTGGTCTGGTTGCATATGCTCTAAAGGTTATCTACATTTAAATCTAGGACAGCTTATTCTATGTCTAGGCAAGGAGGATTTCAAAGTCGTGCCGGCTACGTTTTACCAACCTTGACAGTTCCGACTATTGTCAAAGAGCGGTTTTGTAAGTTGATTTAGCTTCCAGACAAGCCAAATTGTAAACAAAAACCTTTTAGTACAACACGCTATTGGAGGTTTTACGCAAGGCAGTTTGGTGTGGTTTTCTATAGCGCAGAGGCCACTGATTGAATGGTTTGTATAATATAACAGCAACAGATAAGTCGATTTCATTTAAATTAGACAATATTGTCCTTAGCAATTTCAATAAAACACATTGTTTAATTTGCCAGCGGTTTAGCACGTAAAAGGTATTTGTAGTAAATTTTGATCAGAATAGTAAACAGGGATCTGTCACTAAGAAACGACTCAAAATCCGATGCGGTTCACTCATTCGTCTATTTCCAGCTGGAGCAGAACGTATAAAGGAGGACATAAAAAGTATCTTTCGAGAGTCGGGTCGGCCATCTTTAATCAAGCTGACTAATCAAATTCGTTGGTTGTCTAAGAGACGAAGCCTCGATAGACCTCCACAGGGAGTACTCCCTAGTCAGCCTTAACTGGTGTCGGAAACTTGTCCAAATTCTCAGTCGGCTTAATCAATGCACGGAAATGACTGGCAATTTGCCGTAAACTGCTCTCCTGGTTTCTAGAATGCCTGAAGTGACCCGAAGATATCCCTCCGGTATACAAGTACCTAAAATAGCTTTATTAACAGTATACACGTTTAAATCAGCTTTGGAACGACACTTAGAAATTCTGCCAAGATAGGCTCGTTTAAAAAGAGCACCATCTCTAGGGAAATACAAGGTCAGACAAGTTTAATCTAACCAAATAACCGATGTTTGGAAGGAGTGTCGATCAAAAAAGGTCAATATGCCCAGCTGCCTATTGATAATTATTTAAGTTAGGACAGGTTAACCTTAATATTACTATCAAATCTCTAACCCACATGTCAAATGTTGACTGGCCCTTTCAGCGGAGTCCACTTAACTGACAACTATAGCCAATAACAGTCATAATGTTTGGCAGCGTCAGCCACATTTTGTACATCAGTTATGACTGACTTTATTTTATAAAAGTGATAGAAGAACTTGTTAATTGTTATTTATTGCATGTTGGTAACACTTTCATTGCAGTTTTCGTCTATTGAAGGTTCTTTCCAAAGTTCTGAAATCTATGAATATACCTTACCTTTATTTACGAGGTCTTATCAGAATCAACGCCATTTTCAAAGATCGTTACATAAAACCCTGATTTAAAAGATATAGATTTAAAATATGATATTAATGCGTATTGTATACATTCTAGATCGGTGAAAACGTACATTGTTTATGTTTTATCACTGAAATTAAAATTCCCCTGTTATAAAACAGCAAGAACAGTATATCGGCGCATATACTTTTTTCCCCGACCATCCGTCACTATATTAGCTGCAGTCGAAAGAATCCAGCCTAGAACGACTCAAAATACTTCGATTTACCTCAATAATTGAATATGCGCGGAAATTTGGTTAGTCGGAATTGAACAAATTGCTTTAACAGAACTGGAACAAGTGTGTGAGAAGCTTTTTGGCTCAAGTAAGGAGATTAGCTATTACCTTATTGCTAACTATCCAAAGTCTGCAGAATAGCGAGACATTGACTGGCAATAGATACTTGTCAGCTAAAGTGAAACTTAAAGTGCCTTAAATCTAATTACTAACGGTTATGACAAATGTGAAAAACTGTTTCGAATTGAAGCGTTTGATATTAATTTTATCGATGCTTAATGTTTTATTCAAGGGCATTTCACTTACAGGGCAAAGTTGTGGGTTTATGGTGGAAAAACTGTAGGGAGCTTTTGAACAAATTCTCAACCATTTTCGCAGCAGTTAAGAAACGTCCATTGTATATGTATACCTTAGGTCGACAAGGGTAAACGAACCTAAGACGGATACATTTTACATCGTTCACAATGAAAAAATAGAGAATCTTGAGCTTTAGTTTAACATTGTGTACAATTAACATTTCTGCTGTGCACATGTGAAAAGAACAATAAGAGAATAAATACCATTGTCTAATGGTTTCTGATGTCCTGTTAAAAGCATAATGATTAAGTTATTTTGTATATAAGACACATAATTTCATCTCCAAATTAGCAAAAGTGGTTTTGAAATGGCCCCCAGCTGGAAATTACAACACACAGTGCAAAATTATACTTAATGTAACCCTGTGTATGGATGTATTCTAAGCACAAGGTTGCTCATATGAATCAATAAGACTGTGTGTATGAGGCTCACTTCTTTTCTTAAACATATCATAGTTTTTTTTGTTATCTTCAGCTACCTTAACCGCAATATTGGTCTGCGTAATTCACACAACAGAAGACCATATTTATTGGACATGGCAACGAGTGTTCTTTAAGTACATCTTCCTTACAAAACGAACATAGTAACCTGTATTGTTATTCAAAGAAATCCAACCTTGCTTTAATGTGCCTATTTCTTTGAACATAACATTGCTATTTTAGCGCAATTGAAACCTTTTCTTCGCTATTTTAAACTGATCGTGATCTGAATGGGCCTAACAACGAATCAAATCTTTGATATAAATAATTTTGGTTGTGATAAAAAAAACTCCGCACCGTTGTTTGTAATTCAGAATAGAGCGAGGGATGCGCATTGAGCGAAAGAAGACGTAAGGTGACCTTGGGTGATTCCTATCTGCGATGAAAGATAAACGTCACGTTCTCTTTGATGTTTTGTAACATAAAAGGCCTTACATTAATTCAATCACATTAATAATTGACAGAAAACGTTATAAATATATATTTTCCAGTTGACGATAATATATACATGTATATATATATAATTAAATCTAGAAGAAAAAAATGTTGATTATATATATCTATGTGTGTTACATATTCGCCACATATTTATCTTCACAATTTACATGTTACATGTATTGCCTTTTCTCGAGATGCGACTTTAAGTTATCCAGAATTCGAGATTCGGGTCTATCTAGAAACTTGTCTCAGAGAATTGATCTAGAACATGAGATAATTTATCGACTTTAACTAGTAGATATCCCTGTGCCAGTGTGATTATTCTTGACAAAATATATATATGATAATAATCCCGTCGTTCTATCGCGAGCCTCTGTAGCTCAGTCGGTTAGAGCGCTGGCCCTGCTTACCAGAGACCCGAGTTCTCTGTTCACTCTCAACATTTATAAACGAAATACATTTGTCGGTAATATCTTGAAAAAAAAGAAACTATTTCAGGATCCCTGTGACATCGCTTCCTGTAGAGAAAGACTCCCAACCATAAATGAAAGTTCCTGGTAGTTCAGCCGTGAGCCTCTGTAGCTCAGTCGGTATTACAGTATAAACAGAGGGACACAAACCAATGTTTTACAACCCAATTTCAACGTTTGGAAAATTTGATAATATGAATCCGCTGTAATCCAATCTTTTTGTCTAAATTATTTTATGTGACCGTTGTTGCAAAATCGAACCGAGAAACATGTGGACACTGGTTGTATAATACCGAGTAAACGGCTGCATGACTGATTTAAAAAAAGTCCTAAATACAAAGCTTCGCTGCTGATTGAACTGCTACAGTACCGAGTGAAGCAATAAACGTTACCGGATAAAGCATTGCAATACCGGGTAAACAAGTACAATATTGTACGAGGGCCTACATTTTGTCACTATAATAAGCGAAGAATGGTTTAGAGTTTATTATGAAACTTGTTTTGTGCCTTTCCCTTAAAGGGGGTTTGTATCGAAACAAACTCCGGTACTCATCTACATACATACGGACGCTGCCGCAATTTGCTTCGAGTTTTACAACCTTGTCCCCAAAGTACAGTTCTAAAACGTTTATCTGCATAACGCTCTTTCTGCTATACGAAAAATACGTATATGGACTATGTAAATCATTCCCTGATTGAGTTTATGCGCATAAGCTAATATAAATAATTTTAAAAGGGGAGAAGGCAAAAACAAGAAGTGCATCGCATGAGAATAATGAAAGTCAAAACTTGAATCTTCGTAAAGTGTCAGCTTTAGTTTTGCACTTTGCACAATTAGAACTTCCAATTAACAACTACGGCTTTAAATGTTTGCCTCTTTAAAGAGTAAAATGCAACGTTTAAGCATATTTAGCATATTTATATATTTCCCGCCAGCAAAAATTCACCGATTGGAACAAAATCCAGCTTGACTTTCAATTCGTTCTGTATACTTTCTCGCATAGTAATTGTTTGTTCTTTCTATGGTGTGTTTATTTATGAATTACATATTATAAATCTCCGTGATATCCTCAGAGACTACATCGTTATACAACTTGATTTATTCAAAGCATTAGGGGTAACCTTGACGAGAGCAAAATCTATATTCATCAAAACTTGACGAACATGGATAGACCACCCTACAGTGGGCAGCCCACATCTTTCTTAAACATTGGAAAATTAAACAGTCTAAATATTTAAAGCTCAACATTGCATGTCAAGGACAATTTGCTGATTCTATTCTGGTTATTCACTACCAAGGTAATTGACTGGAAAGTCGGTTACGTAAGACGATTTGTTAAGCCTGTTAGGTCACTCAAATTCTCTTACACCCTTTCTCCTGTTCTAACATCTCTTTTAACCGACGCAGATGATAAATTCATTTTGTTATGAGCGGTAGTAAGAGCTGATACTTTACCACTAGCGTACTAAAACGAAATGTCCAGAGGTATTTAATATATAAAGTTTATAAAGTGTAGCATCGACGCGAATTTACGCACCAGCATATGATATGTAGACAAACTAGTGTAAAAAATATACGGATAGCGATACGTTTGCGGTGAAAGTGACATTTTTAAGGAACCACATATAATAATTAACCAATAGTTCCACAAATCAGTTGGGTGTGTTAAATTGATGTGCTGAATGAGAAAACAATTATTTATAAAATTATCTTTTCCAACACGACTTCTGTTTTGAAGCTGATCTTGAGCTTTTTAACCTTTCAACCCTTTAGTACTCTGATTCGCCCAGTATAACTCTAGAATAGTTAAAACACATAACAACAAGAAAATACTTTTTTGATTGATGTTTAACGCCGTGTTCAAGGGTATTTTACTTATATGACGGCGCTGTGTTCCAACAGTTGACAGCTAAACTTAACGCTAACATAAAATGGGTAGTCAATTTAGTGTATTGCTGTTGGAAAAATATTGTTCCTCCAGTGCTAAGTATAAAAGCATAAATATAACCTGGAAACAAACTGCCCTTAGCCAGAGGGATACACGTATAGAAAAGCAAAAGCAAAATACATCAACTTAAAAGTTGTTAAAAGTAAAATTGAATAATGTAAATTGTTTTCGTTGAAGACCGATTTACAAATAAATAGTTTCCAAGCCACAGGAATTTATTTAGTACTAATTGACTGAACTCGTATATTCCAAAATAAGGTGAAGTGTCTATATTGGATAGAGTCTGTAAAACCCATTTGGTTTCCCCATGCCTGTAAGCGAGTCAGTAATCACCAGCAGTCAGACGGTTATATTAGCCTTAGCATCTCTCTGTTGATCTCATCAAGACCTTAAATTGCTTTCCCGCGAGGTTAAAATGTAATTTGGCCTGGTTTTACTTGGTCAAGTTAGGTAATATTTCTATATTACGAGGTGCAAAAATCGGGTAAATTCAATTTTAGATTATGGGCCTCAATGTGGAAGAAAAATGGACTGAGGGAAAAGTCAAGCATACCGCCATTAGGGAGGCTAATGCCGTTTCTGTAGCTTCACCTTTTTAATAGAGATCGGGATTGGCTAAAAGTACTCTTGACGCAGGCGGCAAACGATGTGAATTGTATCTGGCATTGCCAGGGTAATGGAAAGTTACGTTGTCTTCAGTAAGGTGAAATGCCGGGTTAGTACACATGTCTTTATCATTGGATAACTGATTTTCACATTCAATTTTCTTGGTATATAAAGCATTCGCGTAAATGCGTATAAGTTACCTCATATTGAAGCCTAAGTAACTGACGAAAACAACACTTTGTACTGCAATCAAATATGGAGAGAGTTTTGCAGTATTAGTCCGGTTGATTGCCTTGCCCAATACTTCCCATAAAGAGGTAGAAATTCAATTACCCAGATTAAAGCTGCACGACTGATGTTATCAGAGTCAGAAAGCGTCATACAACAGATCGCAATAAAGTTGGAGACCTCCCAACGAATAACTTTTACCTAAGATAATAATCCACAACTGTTTACGATTTAAGTCGAACTTGACTTTCTCTTTA
>JAVFBZ010197230.1:0-16344 GCA_032466195.1 Katharina tunicata | reverse complement strand
CTCCCAACGAATAACTTTTACCTAAGATAATAATCCACAACTGTTTACGATTTAAGTCGAACTTGACTTTCTCTTTACCTGGCAACAAGAACGTAACTGATTAACATTCACAAGTTGGTATGATTCAGTTAGATAAAAGGTAACGGTTTTTTATTCAAATCATCACCATTTGAATTGTGTGTATGAGTGAATTTAACCACGTTTTTTTTTAAGTGGCTTAGAATTCGCTTTCTGTGCGTCGACGAGAAAGTTTTCGTATTTGTTACTGTACAGTATAAGAAAGTTAAATTGTGTGTTTGCCATTAGACAAGACGTGTAATTTCCCAACAAAGTGAATCGCTGATCATTTAGTTACTTTACTGATTACATTTTGAAGTGGTTAAAGTCGCCAGCCTCGTCGATCAATCTTACCCCACCTAAACTCACAAGGCGTTACGTGTTTTGTATTGTGGCCAGAGACATCCCGTGTTCTGATCATAGTAATTATGGTAATGCTCTCTCTCATCGTTAAAAGGTATTGAGTTATCCAGCCTATACACATTAAACCGATCGATTCGTTGGCAGCAATATATGCGGTAAACATTACAATTCTCTGAACTCTTTTGACTTTCAAATCAACAATTGTGATTAAATGTTTAATAAACATTAAAAAAACATATTTTTAATATTAAACTATGTAGCAATATATTATCCGATTTCCTTGAATTTGCATTCGTTTACATAATGGTATTGATGTATAATGAGTTATCAACAAAATACCAATGATTTATATTCCACTTATTCTTTTTTTTTTTTAAATTGTACATTTGATTACCAACTCATGTACAAGCCATAACAGTAAGGGAAAAGTTATTGCTTTTAAGATATATGTATTTAGGTAAATTAAAAACTTCCTCACTCCAGCCTGTTCATCTTCAAAATACCGAACCTCCGGTGATTGATTGTGAAGATTAGCATACAGGAGTTGTATTCATTGTATCACAAAGGCTCAAAATCGATCATCGTGTTCTCACGCTTCGGGAAAAAGTATAACCTTTATACTAAATGACATGAAACTTTCGGATGCACACCTTTCATTATTAGTCTTCGGTGTCCCTTTACAACAAAATGAGCTGGAATAGAAAAGTGCCGTCCGGCATTCCATACATCTATGTAGCCCCTGTCTTGCTATGACCGAGAAAACGCTGTAGTTCACGACGAAATACTCTCATGCTGTACTATCGTGACATATTATCAATAATGTGTATTGAGCAACCAAACTAAACATTGGTGTTATTTATACGAGGGAAACAATACACAACATCACACGGCTGGATTTTGGAATAATTTGGGTTGTGTTGTGTGAAATTACAATTTGCATGTACCAGTATACATGTATATCGACCTACTTGAAAAAAGGCGAATACCTAACGTAGTTTTCGAGCCTTTTAAATAAAAATCATCTTATCTTATCTTATATGGTAGTTGTTTGGCCAACAGCATAATGCTTGCCATTTCATTACATTGGTTCAGGCAAAACTAAATTCACAAACAATGCTCCCAGCCATTCTTTTTATACAACTGTCAACCTATCAGGTTTTATGATATGTTAGAAATCGAAGAAAACACCGTTACTAGTATAATGTGCACGTAAGTAAATTCAAAACTGTCTTTCTGGGCAGAGGTTTTCAAATATGACGATATAGACGTTATCATTTACAAAAAACAGAATTCATGGTTGTAGTTTGGCCCGCAAAAACCAGAATTCATGATTGTGGTTTGGCCCGCATACAGTTGGACAATCCATAATATTTTACCGGCTAAAATAAATTACCATGTATTGGTTCTCGCCAGTAGGTCAATTCATCGAAGGGATTTAAAATTGTGGCTAATCATTAAGGGATATTTGTTCTACAGCTTAGCGATATTCCAAGGAATGAGGAATTTTTTTTTTTTTAGTCTGTCTGGCCGAGGCCCTCTAAAACATAGGCGAGAGCGACACTTCTGACAGGTTGACTTTAACAAAATAGATCTAAAGTTGAAATCATAGCCCAGTACATACGTCACTGAGACTAATAGCAGATGTGTCTAGCTGAGTTCATTTTAAAATGTCATTAGTGTACCGGGGGAACCGGACACGATGTCTCAGGAAGCCGTTTCACAAAGCAGAGGGGTAGAACTTGGACAGAGCGCCCCTGGCTGCGCGAAGTCTAGGCAAATACATTTCTTAAAAGATTCAGTTCATATGATTTAAGCACAGCAATAAACAAAACAAGCTATCCAAATAACTCATTGCGAAATAATATTTGTTTTCTCTAACAACTTATCTACTCTACAAGATTTCTACACACAAAAAAGTTCCAATAAAATCCGTACCCGAGTTATTCTTTATGCATTTTTTCTTTCACTTTAGTTGATTTATAAGAAACACAATGTTACGGATTACAACTTTTTAGTTGTCTAAATCATTATGCCCGAGTACGAAGTCAGAATAGACATTGAAATGTGGCGCCAAAAACATTAGGACTGTGAAATACATAAAGGTTTGCTTTTTATTCATCAGCAAGTCAATTTAGTCGATGTTCAATTTAGTCTATATTCGATTAAGATGGGAACTTTGCTTTACCGTTGTTTTGCCCGAAACCATAAGGAAACCACTGAATAGTCCCCAAAGCCACCGATCAGTTCTCCTTACCTAAACTTAAGACCGACGACCAAAATATGGCCTGGCACCTGTGTGGTAAATTTGACAGGTTGAATTCACATGGTTAGAAAGCCATTACATTTATCCTATTGACATTGTTTTCGTGCGTACTTTTGTCCGAGTAGGTCGTAAACGTTTACAAAAGTATTTTTCGGTCTGGTTTTGAATGATCAACCATTTGATTTCCATTATCTTTGATAGTGCGACAGCCAATACATTAAATACTCTTTGAAAATTGTCGTAAGTGGCTATAAATGGTGAATCTTGTTTGATTAAGAACTTACCTGTAAACTAAACCTATTCGTCTGGCAATTTGCATAATGTATACTGTAACATTCTCCAGGTAGGCATTGTGAGTATGATGTGAGTGTGTATGTCAACATATGGCTACAATATTGCTTTAGTTGATTTATATTTCGATTTGTACGGCAGGCTGTGTTTGTGTTGTTTTGTGGAAGCTGAAACAACATGCCATACAGTTAGAACAAGTTTAATGTATTCTTGTTAGTTTAGCTGTACGAATGTACAATAACACGATTTTATATTAGACTGTAGAAATTGTTGTACTGCTACTTAAACTGGATTTCCGATGTGAGGAACTTCATTAAGCTTTTCAGAATAATTTTACGACAATAAATTTTGTAATCGGCGACTAAATGGAAGTCCCGTATAGATAAACTTGTTGGAATTAAGCCTTCGGAAAATCTACACCAAAAGTCCGACTGACGTGTATGGCAGTATTCATTTATACACCGGACACTGCCCTTCAAGCATAATTAAACTCTAACTACATTTTATGGAAACGATTCCAAGCCAACCATGTCGCTACAGACGTAAAATGTGCTATATCAAGCATATGAAGCGTGAGTAGGACTTAATGGTGAAATCCAGACCGAGATACCCTGATGTGTGTTTCCATGCTGAACTATCACGTCTATCACAGACTGGAAAATTGAACCTTTCCACTTCCCAAGAATTTATTGCTCATTTATAACGATTCTGTAATCAAAATACATGTTTTGCCTTTTTACATCATAACAAAAACGGAGATGGATTTTTAACTTCCGGATATATTTCATCCATCTCAGTCGTCATGTTTTTGTAATGTACCTAGCTTCTAAATGTCGCGCAAACAATATTTTTACACCATATCTATAATTGCATCCCCAGGCCGTGACATACTTGACTAAACGGCAACAATATATACATACAGAAATAGAATTGACGTAGTATTTAAGTAGCTCTTACAGTTTTGGTAAGCTGTTCAACGATATGCAGGTATGGATTCCAAAAAGCGACATGGTAGTTTGTATGACAGGCCGCTCCTCCCACTGCTGCATGTTCATCATTCCGCCCCAACAATGTTGTGAACGTTATAACGTGAAAATAAACTTGACACGGACGTTATGATTTTCTAATAAATTAAGCGCGGCAATATGGTGGCCATGCAATATTCATGCATGTATGCAGTACACAACAAATCATTACCGGCTTCACCTATACAGGAATGTACCCTTTATCTCATCTTACCCTCACTCCAATACATGGGCTTGCATCAGCAAGTGCTATTCTCCATATATCGCTCTCTTCGTCCCTTTCGCCCTTTTAGAAAAAAATATATCAGTTCATATTTGCCCACTGGCTTACCTAGGTGAGAAGATGATGGGAATTGCTCGTGGGCAAACTAGTATTTCGTCAAGATGGCTAATGTCAGACATACTGCATTTTACGTATTACATCGCATTAAAATCATAGGATAGTTTACACAGCAGCACCTTGTGAAGACATTTTTAAATCAAAGAATAACTTAGATTGCTAAATGCAACTAATTGTTCTCCACCAAACATATATTTGTAAGAAATTGAAGCAGAACTCTACGTTCTCTGATTTTTTTTGTATATGTACCTCCACTTTATTTAATACTACGCAGCTTGTGCTGTATGGAATTATGGATGGTAAGCGGTGTATTAAATTGGAACACTTTCAATATTGCCTCTATTATGGGGGCATGCTACTCAGCTTGTATTTGAGAATTTATCACTGCATTACATAACTTAACATTAGCGCACGAAATAAACTTTTTTTTAACGTTAACGACTCCTCAGCCTAGTTTAGTAGATTGAAACCATGGCGTTGGATTGAACTTAATTACGTTGGTAACACAAGTTGTTCTGGCATTTGTGGCAACTCTGAACTTTTATCACCACGTTATGGTCTACCTGGCTGGATACAAGAACTATGTGTGTGCCGAAAGAAATCGAAAAACAGCAGTATTGCAGTTTCTGACAACTTTCGACAATTGGCCACACGTTTTAATTTGGAACATAGTAATGAAAAGACATAGTAACTATAAAATAGAAATAAACTTGACATCGTGTCTCGTATATCACCGTTGTATAAATTCTATACTTGTCACTTCTTATTCGTGATTGCTAAGTTGCTGAACGTAAAATCCATTTTTGACACTATAAACACGTGGAGTTCGTGAAGTGAAGCAAACTGAAGACAGTGTACATCAGAGTTAACAGAGCATTTGGCTAATGACCACGTGAGTTTATCAACTTATTCTCCTCAATATTTATATTAACGGCTTTATCTTTGCTGTTGTATTGGTTAGTTGCTATTTATATTGGGATGTCATTCCAATACGTTTGGTTTGATAAGTAAGCTGGTGATGTAGTTTAACTATGAGCACAATCCTTTAATTAAAGTTTGTATTAATATTCATGACACTCGTTTTGTACATTGAATGTAATGCAATCATTCAATCTTAGCCTATACTATTCATTTCTGGGTCTAAATAAGTCTTATGCAGCTCGCTTAGACTGCTTCGTTGGCAACGTTCTTACGTGACCTAATCACAGTTCCGTGCCTCCGGAATCCTTTGTGGAAGATAAGGGACCTTCCGGAAGAAATAAGATTGCACTGACGTTGTATCCTTAACTGCTCTACTAAACTCATGTGGAAAACTGTATTGATGCTCTTATATAAATGCTTAGTTGTCACGGTTAACCGGAACGTACATTATACTGACATCAACGGTTAACAAGAGTTGATGGTCACAAGTCCCATTATAAATCACTCACTGGCTAATGTTGTTTTCGAGTTGGCGAACTTAATTGAGCAAAGCCCCTTGACAAGTTTGTCTTTTCCTATTTGTGACCTTACCCAGTTCTTCTACGCTCTGCCGGCCGACTAAGACGAGCTAACAACATTAGGGAACATTTGATCTACGTCCACCCTCGTCAGCCTGGCCAAATCGCATTTACTAAATTGTGATGATGTGAACTGTCTTCAAGAAAAAGTGGACGATGATTAAAAACAGTCATCTACATATATCGCTATATTATTACTCTGATAGAATTACCATTTTTCATATTATCTCTGCCTCAATAGACGGAGACTGTTCGTCTTTGTTTCAGTGAGAGTCATAAACATACCAAGATAGCACCACAGACTCATTTACGAAATTGAAATCTAGACAGGTTGATGTCCTTATATGTTCAAAGAAATTACATCTATAAAAAAAGGTTAAATTACTGTAGAATCGCGTTGATTGCTTTTACGAGAAGAAGCAAGTCTTATATCAAATCAATCAGCAAGGATATCATTAAATGTAAACTCGGTAAGCTTTGAAACACTGTGTTACCCATAAATTAATTGAGTGAATCACAATTGTTCGTTTTAATAACATTGAATCACCAACGATCACTTCTGCATATATTGTGAGAATTTTATGATTCAACAGAGTGGGTATGATAGGGATTCTGCTGACAAAATAATATTACAAGCCCCATAATTTACTCTGGAAGAGGAGAACACCTTGCTGAATCTAAATAAGGCTACTGTCCAGATCACGGTGTTCATGATTATTTAACTCAGGACGGATAAATAACATCAAGACTCTTGAGGATACAGATAAAATAACACTTATTATCACATTAAAATAAACAAAATTAGGACCCTTCATTGTGCAAAAAATGATACACTGAAATTGTTTTCAAAATTTATCAGTTATGTTTATAGTAATGCATCATGAATGTTAGGTCACAATTTGTCCATAGTGTAGTAATTTAACTGAATCAAAAGAGCCAAACATATGTTACATTTAAAAACAGTGGTGTTAAAGCATCCATCTGATCGCACTGTTTCATGTATGGATTTTAGCAGATATTACCTCATTTTAGCGATACATGTCCAATACAAAACCCCTAAACTTACGATCGATTATTCTCCGCATACAAAGGGGTATTAGGTGTTTAGAATTTCAATACACTTATTGCAACAAAGGGGTTTGACACCGTACATGTGAAACAGAATTAACGTTCTGTTTTAATCGCTTTCAAAAGTTTTACTGGATTCGAATATAAAGTATTTGGCAAAGTATCAATGTATTCTCGAATGCTTCTTCTTTAGACTTGCAATCCTCCTTCATAAGCTGTATAGTAAAATGTGTACGTATTGAAACCATAATGTTCCATAACAGTGGAGGCAAAAACCGGCTATATCTTATTCGAGAACACACAACGTCTCACATTAGCTTACACATTGTATATAAAACATTTGTCGACTGCATTTGGCTACAGTGGTTTGTTCAAAAGGTCATCAGTCGAGGACAAATATTGAGCAAGGATTCCATCAATTGAAACTGTAATTCTCCATGCATAAACAATGCCATCCTCAATACATAGTATCGTTCACCGCTATACAGACAACCCAGATCATCTGTAGCATTTAGGAAAAAACAAACTATCTTGTTTCAGACTGCTAAACCAAAGTCTGTAAACACTGTGACAGGTAATATGGCTGACAAAGCATGATTCCATGGTCGAACTGCTTTAAAAGTAGTTGGTGGACATTAACTTTTACATCCATGTACACACATTTGTTCTGGCCTATTGAGCTGTTGTGCTTGAGGTGATACAATTTGACTTGATTGAATATACATGCCAGTTCGTAAACACAGATTGACTGTCCAAACACCTAGACAGACATAGCTCAGCGAGCCATTATAATTTAACAGGAGTATATTGACCTTATCCAATAATAATTTGTTTAGGTCCTATCTTATAATTTCAGCTATTTGAGTGAATCAAATATTTCACGACCAAATGCTCACGTTCCGTATTGCACATTAATTCGAAGGTGATTTTATACATGTTCCTAAATATATAATTAACCGAGTGAACTGTGATGTACTCATCCACATTTACTTTGAAATTATGTTCACATGTTGTGCACATTTATTTGCTTCATTTACAAATTTGTACTTTGTGAACCCAACAGAATGAACATTATGTCCGTAACAATGGACAAGTACTGGTGGGTATTTTTTTGTAATATTATAGAGAAAGCCTATTAGCTAAACACATATTCTCGGCATAGTGTTTGAAGGCGTACAGACCGTCGAAATCTAAGAGTGCATACAAATTATACTTAAAAATCATTCACATCGTGTTTTACAGCGTTGTATAATCGCTATAGTTTGAACAAGCCTTTCGATTATTTGGGGATATTAAGTTATTAGATCACTTAAAGTTAGTCAGACGGATCGTTGTTTTCGGTATAGATTAGGATCGACCAGTTGAGGATTGATAAGACTTTGACGTCAGAGCTGTTAACAGTACGGGTCAAATGGTGGTCCAGACCTTCCTCACTAAGCAGTCATCATCCAGTGATGGTATAATTGGCGGAAGTCACAGGATATACTTCGGTGTCCGCTATCAAAGCACAATTGGCCCAAATCCTGAAAACCTTGCTGACCGTCTCGATATTAAAGGATAGCGGATATTACTGACTCAAGGACTCTCGAGGAAACTGACTTCCAGGAAGAGCTCTATATAGCGATTTGAGTACTGTTTAATTGTTCGTAAATATCGTCGTTAGCCCGGGGACCCAAATATATTGCTTTGTTAACCACATCCACCCAGTCTGATCTGGAAACTTTCTATTTTGATGACTTTGATAAAGTGAATTACAGTCTTACACGATTGTATTTAGCATATCTGTCTTCAATTCATGACATTTCTACTTTAATATAGATAACTATCTAAAGTGTATATACATGAGCACTTTGTCACTCAAAGAGTTAGAGAACTATTCTTTAGCCCACAATCCTGGCGAAAGAAGACCTAGTCTAACAATTAAACAACAAAACCAACGAATCTGGATTTGCCTGTCCATAGCAAAGATATTGATGTTCTCCAAATGACGCACGGGACAGCTTGTCAGTTAACGCTTAAGTGAGCACTCCTCTTTCAACTTAAGCAGATTGGGACAAAATTTGTTTCACGAATGCCTTCGGGCATGTTTTCTGAGCCAGCAAGTGTTGTGTGTTCATTGTATAGGAGCCAATTAATGACGGAAATTAGGGTCAGTGGTGGGTCTGGCAGGTGTTTCTGGAGACCTGGTGTGTTCATTACCGACCACCATACTCCTCAATAATCGGATGTTTCCTGAAACCGGTCACTTTCAATTCATGACATCTAAGCTGGTGAATCACAAAACATTCCGGGACACCAAAATAGTCTATAAATAAACTTTTAGCCCCAACAACAAAGTCGGTAAATCCTGACTATAGGAACGCGTTGAGGTAATACGATGTGTCTCAATTCTGGCTGTTTTCTTCCTCAGCAGAGGCGGAGACGGGGCATTGTTATAGTGTTTTTAGTCGAGATAAATATGCTTGTGATTATTTTCCAAACTGTAATGCTGAGTGTTTTTCATATTTAGTCCTCTTCGATATTGCTGGAAACTAAATACTAATCAGTATCTGAGAGAAAATTATTCTATACAAGTAGAACATCAAGAGTATGCATTCTGACGTTTTGTCATAAAACGGAAATAAGACATTACACAATTCTTATTGCTCATCCTTCCCAGATCTCTTCTATAAGTCCATATATAATAGCTGTGAAACTTTCTTTATTTTTATTTGTTGTCTTTTGTTTAACGAATCGGTATAACAACAGAATGACGTTTCCATTTGCCTGATTAAGTAATAAGTTTTATTTCTGACGAGGGAAAGAAAATAAATCCGCATGCGATTGCATTACATGTCAGAGAGGGCCTGGGTAATCGGTGAAAAATTTTCGTTACAAAAAACAGCCCCATAAAGAATTGAGTGTAAGAATAATAAAAAAAACGAAGCAAATTTTGTTAACCTTTATTAACATATTTAAAATCTGTAAAATATTATTGGGTATAATACGAAATCGTGAATCTAACAAATATACTCTTAGAGAAGATAATAAAAAGTATAAAACACAATAATAATGACAGATTAAACATGAGAGACGACAGCTAATACTGTGATAAATATTCACAAAGTTAAGAGAGACAGGAGCCACAAGGGTAGTTTAAAAAGTGACCACGTCACAAGGTAGTACCACAGAATCAACTGTACAATACAAGGCCAACTTTGTCCGAGACGCGTAATGGGCACGATCATAATCAATCACATATGATGTGAAAAAATATATAAAATATATGGAATAAGTAATTTGACTTGATTACAACAGACTAAAAGTAGACGGAAATAGCCACACGAACTGTGGAAGCTAAAACAGAAACTGTGCTAGATGTTGATTGATTGGTGTTTAACGCCGTGTTCAAGGGTATTTCACTGGAGAGAAAATACACTGATGTATTTAATTGTATAAAGTTTATTCAAAATCACCCAACAATCTGAATTAACTTCATGGGTAAAGCCTGTGGCATTGGATGTCTTCCCTGTGATACATTTCGTTTGAAGCATAATCACATAACCCTTTATATTTGGATTAATCTGACAGTGTACGCTTATGTTGAACTCCTATGGTCAGGGAAACAACGATAGTCGATGCACCTAAGTTATTCTATATAATATGATTTAAAGCCAAATTTATACCACATTACATTATACTGTAGTCTTTTCAAGGACATAATCTTTCGTCAACACAGTAGGCCTACCAATCGTGTTGTCTTTGTTTAAAACAATTTATTGAGGAAATATCCTAAAGGTGTAACCGTTCAGGATACTATTAAGTTGTTTATCATACTTTGCGTTAGGCATTAGGCTCAGTTAGCTGTACTGTAAAGAATACTTCTATAGTTATTGGGATTTACAGCGTTGTCTGATATACTAAAGAACGTCCTTGTTGCATTATTAATGTCCAGTGTATTGGATTTGCTTTGAAAGAAATCTTGTCACAGAAAGCTGAGTGTGTTCTTGTGGCGTTAAGTTTCACGTGGATGACATTTCTAAAGTATATTGCCTTAGACCCTGTAAACCATCTTTACACTAATAAAACACATATTGTCTTGTATATTTCTATAATTAGAAAAGCCTTGGGCTTATTGACTGAGACAATGGTTAATGATGGTTTACTTGTCTGACCAAACAACACACGCAGCGTTATCTCGCTGGTACGGTAGGGCTGTCTGGTTACGCATCAATTCATTAAAATGAATAATATACTGCGGGTAAACAACATCAGTTACTTCTACTGTATAGTATTAAATTTAAAACAAAATATGTTTAAATTATTTGTCATACACGCATAAAGCGTTTCGTGTTCCACATTTTCATTTGTTAGATCTTGTTTTCTGAAGATTACGTATTTTGTCTCAATAACCCTTTATCAGGAGGACCCATGTTTCTGGTCTAGCTCGGTGACAGGGTGATGGATGATAACGAGGACTGGCGTTCTTGTAATGTAAACGGATATGCCCGCGATGCTTGCCAATGGTGTCTAACTCAACAACGCGACAGATTAGCTGTAACACAAGCAAGCTACCCTCATATTATCGATTCCGTGATCCGTTTGCAAAGTGGCACGGTGATATAAGAGGAAGGCCAGATTGCAAATATACAGAGAGGTATGTTGCAAATATGATATCCTTTTTCAAAGACTGCAGCAAATTGGCCGCTTAATCTTGGACTTCTCTTATATAAGGAATACCGATTAAATCGGCAAAAACGTTTGGATACTGTACCGGTTAATCCGTAAATAAAAGTGATGAATTAAAATTAGGTCTGGGAGTAAATTATGTAAAATAAACCTTTTTCTGTTATTTGTCTGCCGGGGAACTATATAAATGTTCAAACCTACGGCTGTCTCACGGCTGTAATATTATTGCATTTTTAAACGCATGGCATACATTCGGCTTTGGTTGAACAACGGCCATTCGCTGTTATCACAACACCAAATAGAGACAGTAACACTTGTGACTGGCAGTTCGTTTACATTTATCTTCAGTTCGCCACGAACCGAAATAACCTGTTCTTTTGTTCCGGTAGATATGTGAAAAATGTATATGTTTTTGATGATATTTCTGGGCTAAAGTCTGTGGGATAGACACCAGTCTTCCTGCCTTGTCCACATAACATGGTTTGCAGAATGATTAACGTGCCTCGCTTCTGCTTAAATCGGCTATATTCAGGACCTCAGACTAGAAATAGATTGATCACCCATTATTATTGGACATAAAAAATTCTCCTCATAATAGACGCTGGTATTTTGTACGCGTTTTGCCAGTCTGCTTAATCCTTAAAGGCTTCTCTGCGTAATTAGCGAGACAAGTCTACAGTCCTCCTTAATCACATATCTCAGCACTTGATGTGCGATGGATTGTTCAATTTCCATCAAAACCTACCAATATTGCTCACATCAGAGAGTTAGCATAGACTGGCGTCGGTATGCTAGAATAAACCATCTCTATAGAGACACCTAATCACAGAAAATCTAATAAATCTGTAATCCGCCAAGCAATAAAAGTTCCACAATCAAACTTATTGCTATAATTAATGAGCGAATTGAACCTGTAAGACCACACATATTCCTATACTTGCTTTATTTTTTTCCAGCTATACTGACTTCAAAACTACATACAAATTGGTGTGATAAAACATTGAAATTGCGTCCGTGTCAATACCGGTTCTCGCAGTGGCACAATTAGACAGATATTTAATATCGATGGACTGTAAGCTAATAGACGTGCTCAAATCTCCAAAAATGTGTTCATACATGCGCTAAACCTCCTCTGTAATGGAATAGAGACTTGGTGAGGGTTGCTTCAGGAAATCTAAATACGTTAGCATTGGTATCAAGAGATACCAAGCGGTAATTCACCGAAAAATTCCTTATTCTAAACAGCTTCCGTGTCTGTATTAAACTTTCATCAGATCTCTCCTCAACTCCAACAGTTCTCGGAGGGATTAGCTACTGGTCTGAGTTTATGTGTCCACCAAACCATGATTAATGTCCAGTGTCCGCAACAGTGGTCATCTCTAAGACGTCCCAAAGAGCTCATTCCGGACAACACAGTGCTGCTGTGAAATCAATTAACTGCCATACATGTCCACCACTAAGAGCTGTCATTGAGAACAAGGCTGATACACTCAGCTGATACCTTAATACATTTCGTGAGTAGTATAGAAATTCGTCCACAAATTAAATGGAATTGTTAACAGTGAACACAGATATATGCAGAGATATTGGCTCTCATCATAGGGTGATTTACATATGTGCAGATGAATCAGCCCCTTTATGTTTAGAATACGTTTCTCTTCCATACATGCATGCATGTACATTCTTTCAATCTATATTATAGTTATATGTAATGATGTCCCATATGCAAAATCATAAGATCCATACAAACATACCAAACGCTAGAATACTATACAGAAGAACTCGTACTTGCACTTGTACGAACTTTCGTTCTCGACGTTAAGTTCATCTAATACCGTGACCTTGATGACATTTCAACCAATGTTGGCGACAGGTAAGTTTTTATGTATGACATTACCCCAATCAGCATGGTCCCACTAAGTTGTAGCCAGTAAACACAGATACAGGAAGAAGTCGACAGGTGATGAGAAATCTATGATGATGTGTCGATGCAAATTAATGGAATGAAGTTTATTTTCACACTGGCAATCCCTGCTCAAACGCAAGCCATCATCTTTATCTGACACTGATGGCTTGGGAACAGGGATCGGCAGCAAGAAATCTTCCCAGGAATAGATGGCGATCTGGTGGTCCATTGTCTAGTGGCAATGACCTATTCCATTCAACGTCAGCGAAACCAATAGACTAACTAATTAAACATGAAAGACTTCATTAAGTCTAAATTGTAATACTACATTGGTATAAAGCAAAGAAGACCTGGATTTGTCTGTGACTCGTTCAGACGATACACACGTTTACAGAACCTCGTCAAAATTCTAGAACTGCAAATATATTCAAGTTCAAACATTATCTGACAGAAGTGTCATATGGCAAATAATCTATGTATAACATCAATGGCAACTATCCGATAGTGTATTTAACATGCGAGGCGATTTGCTTCGCTTGCCATTAAACTGAAATTCTAATATAACCAGTGTCATATATACATTTGCGTGAAAACAGAATGTTGAGGTCCATAAAATAAACCGCTAAGTTAGCTAGTAAAATAATGAAAATAATACTTTCAAGGTTTAACAGAAAACAATCGACACTTATGTGGATCGGTGATATAAATTGTCGTTGTGAGCCAGTTGTTTAATCTGTCTTGCGCGGTTTTATAAAATCACAGCACAATAAGGTTAAATTCATCAAGAGAAAATTAAATATTGATAGTTTTCAATCAACTACAGAGATTCTAAATAAGTTCATGACTGTCGGATAAAATTTATCAAATAGCAGCCAAAGATCGGATATGAAATCTGGACGGCTACACCTTTTCACTAACTTCGAATGAATACATAACATACTCCCGGCTACAATTGTGTACAGCTTATGAACTCATTCTACGTATATAAATTATTTAATGATTGCCTGTCAGGCGCAATAATCAAATATCTAACTAACATGAAATATTAACATTTACAGACCAATGGTGAATCCACATTTATTGTTCATCAAACAGCGTCTGACTATTAGAATTTTTAAATTAAACTTTGAGTAGTATAGCATGAATGAAACACACGGAAATGTTTCATGTTAACACGTTTTGTTCTCCGTGACACACACTATAGTCTTCTTTGGTTACACATGACAACTTTGTACGACTAATGGAGCTTAATAAGTATGTGGTTTGTAATAGCGGCAACGATCGCTTTGTGCCAACATGATAATTAACCGAGCCGGGTAATGTCTGTTCTAGTGAACCACGTACACTACGGCTATTTCCCTTGAGACTGCGACATTTTCTAAGTATTAATCTCTCCTCTAGTCTACTGTTGTGTCGTTAATAACCCGCCCAGCGTCGGTCCGTAAATCCAATGGAATCCACCCGAGTTGACGACATAGCTGCTAGATTAGCCGTGGATCAGTCAACAAGAAAACCTTGTTATTACAAAGGTAAAACCACGGGGTGACTTGCATATCAATTGATTTCTTTCAATCAACAACGATGTAAATGAAATTGCCTCCAGTCGGCTGTTTGTATTTAACCATAAACAGTGGCAAATGCGAACAAAAACAACAACATAGTAACCAATTTCACACCAAGCATATATTCGACTTTAGGAAGAACCCATACGCCACATTCATATGATATTTGTAATGTAAAAAAAAAAACAATTTGACAAACTATAGATTACCGTCACAGATAACGGTGGCATGATATACACCGAAAAGGAGTGTAGAGAAACTTACAACGAGTTGTAACTATAAAGAATAAAAGTAATCAGATATCGGTTGCTAAACGCCATTTAAAAATATGGTAAACTTTTGCATTCCTTTTTTCGTATGTTTTATTTGATAGACGGAAGACTCCAGTAATCGTTATTAAAGAATTAGTTTGTTTTGTCCTCTAGGTTTATCCACGTCAGCGAAAGGTAATTTGAACAGGTGGCCTTAAACAAGCTGTTCTATTAATCTAGCAGCATTGATGAATATAACTCCTACTATCAAGGTCTGCGTACATCCGCCCGTGGGTCATTACACAATCAGTTAATTCCCAACAGCTCCTTAGTTAGAACAGGACTGACGCAACACTATCTGTTTTACGCCACCTAGAAAAACTACAAATTTGACTAATTACAGTTCTGCTACAACCATAAATATTTGTGTGTGGATTCGAACTGTCAGGCGGTTGATGAGCATAAGCTTGGAATGGAATACGAGATAACACAGGAATGACAAGAACAGCATGACACGGCTATTGAGGTACGGATGTCTTCCCAATTAGACGGAAGACACCAGCAACTGTTTCTTCACGATTCGTCTTAGAGCTAGCAAACACAAAGGCATCAATATTGAATTTTGGCAGCAGCATTTTTATTTGAATGCGGTTGACTGAAATAAAAGGGTTCGTGAAGAAGTGCCCCGATTAGCAATGACAAATCACCACTATTTAACAAGGCATGTTTACGTCATTGGGTATTTGTTGAATACAACATTGTGTTATTCGCATCGTCTTAATGTCATGTTTTCGTGAGATTGATTGTGTTATATGCCTGAACGCAAAGTTCGATAGTTATACATTTATTTATTATTTATATGTGGGTAAACTATCAGGATTTCTTTCACCGATAAAACTGACATTTCACTGCCACTGAATAACATTATTTGTTAATACATAGAGATTATTATGACAGTGCGGGATACGCAACTATGTATCAGCTCGAGTTGTATGAGGTCGGAATGCAGTATCAATCGAGCTCGAAGAGCGAGATTAATACGCAGTCCGAC
>JAVFBZ010197198.1:2403-14048 GCA_032466195.1 Katharina tunicata | reverse complement strand
AAAAGCCTGGTAAAAGTAAAAAAATCTGAAAATTCTGCCAGAATTTTTAATTGGAAATGAGTCAATCTGCTGTCACATCTCAGACACTTTGATGTACCGACATCACTCCGAGTCAAACGTGTTAGTCACACCCCTTACAAGGTTCAAAATGTTGGCTCGTTACAAACAAAGTTATTCACCGCGGCTGGATCAAAGTCATTGTGAGCAAATATGAGCAGCCCTTTTTCCGTTATATTTGAATAACTGCTAGATTTTTCTTGATCCGTACAAGCTTTGTACCCTATGAATATTTTTTTTTTAACGTGACTTTTAATTTTTTAACAAACATCAAATCTTGTAAAAATCAAGGCAAACAGAATTATTTGAAAAATCCTAATTTTGGGTGTGTATGTGACTCTAAGAAAACCAAGTATAATTTTTCAGTTGAAGGTCTATTACAGTAGATCAATTCATTTATTTGGTGCTATAGCTGTTGTTTTGTGAGGTAAAGACCTCGAAAAATTCCCTGTATTGACGTGCAAGTATTTTTACTTGCAAACGACTTGTAAAAATTTTAGAAATAATAGTTGGATAGTCAGTAATTGAATTTCCATATTTGTAATCATGAGAATCCAGCCTTTTTAAACATATATATTTTTGTATAAATGTAGAGAAAAAAAATTGTGCTTGCCTCCACCGAGATATAGATGTATGGATCTGATTAATATTAGTCCGGGTAAATGGTTTTGGAAAATACTTTTATCTCAAACTCAACCAAAAGGGTCCAACAAGACCTTAAGATAAAAGGGGATGTTGAACATTCTAAGCATGAACTTCGCAGATCACAAACACAGGGGTGAGCAATAAAGAACCTTCATATCTAGATCTCTAACAGGGCTCTATTATGAAAAATGAGAAAATAATTCGCCTTGGCGTCAGAGTAAATCCAAGGAACATTGGATACTCTACAAAAATAACCACTTAACTGTTGCTTATGGTTATATACTATATCTTACTATATGGTCTGACCCCAAAAATTGGGTTAACTAGTCCCAATTATCCCCCATCTACAAAAAACTTAAGGCTCCCAGAAATACATAGTTACGTTAAATTATATATATACAGAGTTTTAAGTCATAATCAATAATATTTCGCATATACGACAACTTTGCTTTGTCCGAGTGTGGTGGAAAACAGTTCAGAAACCTGGTATAAGTTTTTCAACGAATACTTAAGGTCGACAAATCATAGGAAAGCGAGAGAACTACATTGAATCCAGCTTAGCAGTTTACAGATCAAAGTTAATTGGTTACCACTGGAGGGACAAATTACAGTCTTTTATAGAATTTCAAGTAGATGTCTTTACAGTTCAAAGTTTCATCTTGATTGATAGCCTGCTTCAAATAGAGCAAAGAGATTCCAGTGTGAAGCCATTAAGAGTAAGAAAAAACAAATTAAGAGAACTAACAAAAAATGAGAGTACACTAGATACAAGAATTTAAAGACTTACATAAATTTTTTAAATTTTCCAAACACAAACTGGTGGGAAAAAAGTGAGAAAACCATTCCCTCAGCTACAGATGTGATACTCGACGACTTTAAAGCCTGAAAACTTAAGCTGGATGTTCTAGACACTGGCAGTTTCAGAGTATGGGTAGAAGCCTGAGAAATTCTGGTAACTGACTAAGTAGCAAACCCTCCAAATGTTTTCAATCCTAATTTTTGGTCATCGGTAATGTTTACATTTTGTGTCAATGAAAAGAAGGTTTAAATCATCCACAGAATTACCAGTACTAGATTTATTTGGGACAGTGGTTCCTGTATGTCTGCTAAGGCCTTAAACAAGGTTACGGTTCTGATAACACTGGTTGTTTATAAACCTGACAATTCTTTTAAAATTTCTATCTACTTGACAGGTCTAAGTCCCGGGGTAATAAAATTAGACTCCTAGTATTGTTGAGGCTCAAAACTTGAGCACATTTCCAGACAATTCTTTGAAAATTTTCATTTTGTCGAAAGTTCTAAATCGCGAATTTGAAATGATTAAGACTTCTGCATATTGTTGCTCAAGACGTTGGAAACTTTCCACATTTCCGGAATTATTAATGCAACTAACAGACTTGAACTCAAACAACTTTTTTAAATATCTAACACTTACTGTATATCCTTGCAGTTCAGTTCCTGGATGTGTACATTTATGAGAAAGAAATGAGTGCATCAATCTAGTTCCTGGTTGTGATCATATATCAACACAGCTTCAATCTGTGTCCTAGGTTTCAGTAACACATATCCAGGATGTGAAGTTCATGTAAACTAAGTAATCCTAGGTCATCAATGTTTAGATTCACATAACAAGACCAGCTATACCATTTAAGTTGTGGTACACATTATAAATCTAAGCACAAAAGTGCAAAGTTGGTCAATGGTGCGGGTCACATGACAAAACAAGCTAAATCCATCTGCTTCTTCCGTCCTACTCTTAATGCCAGTAAAGTCTTGAAGAAATAAGGGAGCCAAGAGGGTCAATGGTGAGGGTCAGAACCAACTGACAGACGTGTGTTCATCCTAAACATACTAGACACTAACTTAAACACCAGTAATTATGTTTAAAGAGCCCAAGAAGTTAAGTCTGTATAGTGAATTTCTGGTCGACTTTTAACATATGGTAACTGTGGAGCCCCTACATAATACACTAGCTGAGACCTTCAACTAGTCATTTACTCACCCTTGTAAACATACCAAAAACTGTACTTAATAACAGTGGAGCATTTCAAATTTGTATTGTATAATGTTAAAAAGCAGCTGTTTTGTCAGATGTAGTCTAATTTTTGCAAATCCTATTCCACAAAAACAATTTCAACATGATTTACTGTTTCGTCAAATTTGCGAAAACATTAAAAGTCATTAAAAGTATTTAAAACTTGATATTTGGCAGATATCTGCTTAGACTCCTGTTCTTTTTGTAGAAGTGAAAATAAAGCGCCATTCATTTCCAACCTCTGGTATGAAAGACTTTGTTAGCATTTTGGACATTTTTCTTTGAAAAAGTTCAATTGTGATCACAATTTTTCTAAACAATTTATTATTTGTAGGACAAATTGAAAACATTAGTAATCTCTGAAGAGGTAATAACAAGACCTTATAAATCTATTCGACCGAAAAATTCCATTCTCTGTTATATTTATTAGGATATTTATTATAACAGGGCTCACATCACTCACCATGCAGCAAAGAGGGAGGGTCTGAAGGCTTTAATCTCACCACAATAACTACTACCCCATAGTCTTATGCAATAAATACAATGATAAAGCACCCAGCAGGAGACAGGTTTAAATCAGAAACACATTTAGTAACACTCAAGTTTTTTGTGAAAGGTTGATAAATGAAATATCAAGAGAGAGGGGTGAAATGAGTTTGGAAGTTCATATAACAGGTGAAAGTTTTAATATACATATACACTTAGGAATACATTACTTAATTCAAAAAGAGGCTCATTAATTCTCCATTACATTCAACTATTAAAAAATTAAATATGAAAAGAAAAAAGTCTGCACTAGTGGTTAATTTTGTACAATAACAAATTTTAGTTATGTGTGCTTGAACTAAGTGAGAAGAACTCCACAGTCAAAACAAGTTTTTGTAAAATGTGTAAAAGAATATCTGTCCATAAAAGATCTATTTAAACATATCATTAATATATTGGCAACTTCAAAATTTGAGGTAAAAGTCTGAAGCAAAATAACTTTTTTCATCAGTAAATTATAACTTGATTTGTCGTCTTCAAACAACTTGGTCCACAGCTAGGCCAGGTTTTTGATAAAAGTAAGTATAAAAATTTTGACAAGAAATCTCCCCTGACATTATTAAAGGGGCTCGACATACAGGCTGCACTGAAAAGAACTCTTGATATCATGTTTTTCACATCTTGACAATTTTACTCAACAAAAATCTCAGAAAGTATCACTTTTTAAGTGACAGCTCTATCTCAAATTCACAGGCTCTTGCAGCCATGTGGAACTATAGTGTGTATCAGATGTTCAGAGCACAGCTGCTGTCAAAAGACTGCTTTATTTTTTTGACACAGTGGTGCAATACAAGGAGAGGAGAAAAATAAATTTAGATTTTATATGTTTTCATAATGTCATTTTGTCGTACATTTGACTGGTGTTAATGGCTTGGTTTGTCTGATCGGGGTTTTAGGCTGTACTTAAAAACAGAACACCACAACAAATCAGCTTTGTGTGGCTCTTAGCTCAGAGAGCACCAGGGCGCAGGAGACTCCCAACAAGGCGTAAATGGCAACCTCCAAGTTTTACTTTAATGTTATATCGTTGATTAACTGGGCATAAAAAGGGTGAACTAAAATGTCAGCACCAGATGATCTAACTTAATTGTGGGCACAAAGTCAATGTCATGATATTCTTTAAACGCCACCTGTAGGTGAACTATTTTAGACCGGTAATCGACATGTAGCGATTACACAGGCAAAAAGGCAAACTTAATTGATATGAATTGTTATTGGCCATTCAATTTGGTGTATGAGACTTACCTGAATTAGATCAGTCTAGTTCACATTTTTGTCTGTATATAGCATATAATAAATCTGATCCTGATCAGAACCGACTCAGACCCACCAATTTCTGCCGGTGTAACTTCAGTTTATGGCCTTGTTCATTTAGGGACGGTGACAACTGCTATTTCAGCTACATCCTATTGAAATAAGGCCAAGCTTTCAAGCTCAAGTAAGGAATATGTCCTTTTAACTAGTTTGTAAGTCTGACATAACATTGATGTAATTCTCCTGAATTATACCACAAGAACACAAAGACTCTCTTACAAAGATGTTACCTTAGTGGTTTTAGTGAAGACTCTCTTACAAAGATGTAACCTTATTGGTTTTAGTGAAGACTCTCTTACAAAGATGTTACCTTAGTGGTTTTAGTGAAGACTCTCTTACAAAGATGTTACCTTAGTGGTTTTAGTGAAGACTCTCTTACAAAGATGTAACCTTATTGGTTTTAGTGGTGTTTCATAATTTTAAAGATAAAATAAGGATGACAAGTTATCTGCATCTTTGGACATCAATGGACAATATCTTATGGGCAATTTATTGTGAATTTATTGATTTATTGATTGGGGTTTAACACACTACTTACAGTTATTTCCATCATATGATGGCTTGCCAGCCCTATTGGTGGGGTAGCTACCCTCAATAACACTGCCAAAAAACAAAGAACTGGACTTGAAACTGAATTCCACAGACAGACCAGTTTCCTGATAACCTTTATTAGATCAGAGAGCACTGGAAGCTTCTGTCAGCATCCCACCATTCATTCAGAAGTGAATAACATAATTTTAGCAAATAATTTACTCAGAATAAAGTCTACATGTGTATATAATGAAATGCACAATTCACACTCCCTGTTTTTAAAACCCCGGCATCTTTTTAAAAACTCATAATGCACTGACAGTTAATTTAGATCGTGTTTCAAAATATAGGATATCATGTATTAAAGAATAAACACAAAATATATGTAAATAAGATGTACTCCAGAAGTCAAGAAAACAAGCTTAAGTCTATTATCACAGCTGGAAAAAATGATTGTCTACAAGAACTAAAACATTCACATAAATTTATCCTAAGTCGTTCACAGTGGAACATGTTGTTAAACAAACAGCCGGCAAAGTGATCAGAAAACATATGTGGGGTGAAGAATGTAGCCAGTCATAAAACCCTCATCTGAAGCAATATGACCTTTAACATAAAGGTCAGATGCTCCTCTGGTCCTCATTACGCCTCAGGAGTGGTCAGAATTATCTTCAATTGAGGGAGATTACTACGCCAAGTCAAAACATCTTAGAAACAGTGCAAACTCATAAATCTCGTAACATTTCTAAAATCTTTTAAGTAATTCTGAAAACAAGACCGAGGCAGGTATTTTCCATGGTTGATGCAGTGACTGTTATTATTTTCTCACGCAAAGAAAGGCAAATTTAGATGCAATAATAACAGGTATCATATATGTTCGCAAAGTCAAACATAGTGCTTTTTACTTGCTTGTTATGTTTGGGAATTATGCACACCCTATTGAGGTTACTTTAAAAAAAATAAAAACAATCTTTCCATCACACTGATTCACTCCCTTATACATCTAAGCTCCATAGGCAGTCCCACACCTAAACAGTTCATTGAACATTTTTTTGTTTGACTGGGGTTTTATGCCAGACTTTAAGTTATTTCACTCATGTGAGAGTACGCCAGCCCATGGCGACACTAACAACACACAAAAGAGCACAGGACATTAACAGGTTGAAAAACAGGACATTGCCATTAGCTCCTCAGCTTAGAGAGCACCAGCCAGACAAGGAACCCTTCTGTCAACCAACTGTATTCATGGAAGATAATCAATTATTGTTATTATTAGTCCAACAACATAAATCAGCAAACATAAGTATTATGACTTAGCTGATCGTTTATATAATTGAGTTTCAAAGTAAATTCTATTTTTTTCTTCAAATGGTGTACTTTTGACTGAGATTGTATTTATTTAAAACAATTTCGAAAAATTTCGTCTATCCATGGCAACGTTGTTAGATTTCAGTGACATTGAAAAATGCACCAAAAAAAGAGACAAAATTGATGTTTCCGATATTTGGCATCATTTAAATATAGTGCTTGTAATGTGGTCCTCTTCTGTAGGTTTAATTTGCTTGGCTTGTACGCAGATAGTCCAGTTTTATACGGACATCGCCATATGCATCAACAAGCATCATGTATAAAATATACCTACATTCCTTACCAATAACATATAAGTGACATAGAGAAGCCAATATATTTCAGGGAAAAAAAAACAGCCAGATGAGAGGATAAAAAAAAAGAGTATAAAATTCATCCCTGAGGGAAACCCTTCAAATTTCTGGATATCATACTTGAGAACTGGATATACATGGTTACCTCACAAAGCCACAATAAGGCTAAATTCTCTGAGGTATTATATACAGGCTTTGTTCCGGAGAGAAATAATCTAATTGTCGGCCTCATTTTAGAACAATGGCCTAGCTAGGACTTCATTTCCTACCAAATACATACCATGAATAGTTAAAGGCATTAATTTCTTTTGTTATATCTCATGTGAATAAAACCTATTAATTAGAATGATATTTGGGACAATGCCATGGCTATGACTTCATTTCTTACCACATACATATCATAAATTTGTAAACGCACTCGTTAGTTTGTTTTCAGCAATATAGGCTAGTCTTCAAATAATAAAGATATTATGGATAAACAACTTCTGGTATATTTTCGGCGCAACGTTTCGGCCTAGATGCATTAATTGAAAACGGTCTTGGCATCTAGGCTGAAGTGTTGCACCGAAAATATACCAGAAGTTGTTTATCCATAATATCTTATGTTATTCTAATTGTCTCGACTTCTATACATTGCTTAAAAAAGGTCTTAGCATCTAGGCCGACAAAATGTGCCGAAAATATACCAGATGCTGTTCATACATTACATCTTATGTTATTCTAATCGTCTCGACTTCTATATAAGCTAGGCTGCATGTACATGTAGTCTTGTATTGAAATGTTTTCCAATTTTGTTAAAGATGGATCACGTTTAGGTAGAGACATGATTTATCTTTCATTCATTTCATGTCAAACCCGAGAATATTTATATATATCGCCACAATTTTGCATCCCTGAAATTTGTAGAAAACCGCCCCCATGGCACCTTCGATTTTAATGGAGAATATTAACTGGGAAGAAAGCTTGTAAAAACCACCCCACAATCTCCTCAATTATATACTTAGGTAAAGAGAGGAATTCAAACCTATATTGGGAACTGGGAAAGGGACTCAACACTCCAATGCTCAGCCATCACGGCTGGTTTTAAAATAAACTTTTATTAAATGTCATTATGCACCATTTGTGTTTTTTTGTGGAGTCGTATTTTGCTCTACTTTATGATACTCATCAGTGAAAATAATACTATTTGGTTGTTTTTCAGTTAATGTCGCTGACTAAGTACGTGGGAATTGAATGCTCTACGCTTGTTTGAACAGACCTATTGTTTTACATACAACCTGTCAGAGAGCCTGCCAAAAAAACAAATAAAAAAATCTTTCTAACAGACATAAGATAAAGTTCCCCTAGAACTCTGTCTGCCTATCTCTGTAGCATGAGCTTTCCCAGCTTAGGGTCGACCATGTTGCTAAAAAACAAACCATGGTAGTCTACACAAGAGTACAGGAATGTAAAGCAACCTTGGACAGACAAAAAACAAATTCGCCCAACAAAGCGTCATTCCTTTTGAAAAAATTCATAGAGAATTCACGAAAAGTTAAACAAAATTATGCAAACTGAAAACACTAAAGACATTCAGTCAGTTTTACAACAGCATATCTTCAATTCCCTTGGAAAGAAATATATTCAGGCATGTGAAACAAATTAGTGGAAATGATGAACATGTCAAGTGGCCATTCCAACTAATTTAGGTAAATGCATATGGCTGCAAAGTAATAGAAATATTATTATAATGATTTCATCATAATTCTCTTAAATATCACACTAATTTATTGTGCACCAGAGTACAAATTTTTCAAATATGAAACCAGCAAGATTAGGCATAATTTGGATCATTTTTCTAAGTTCAAGGTTCTCTATCCACACTTTACAGAGTTTAGACGGATGAAGAGGTAAATGTTTGCTTTTGTTTACTTCCCCATTACCATAAAACAAATCATGCAGATTTCCATTCTGATGTAAAAGAAAAGCTCTGATAGGCTTAATCCCAGTTCAAGTGTGGAAATTAATTTCAGGGAAACTTTTGCTGTTGTTGAAAAGTTTCTTTACCTTTAAGACATGCTTCATGTCTTACTTGTCTGAGCTTAAAAAATAAGACTTGCCGACTTCAGTTCCATAAGGAAGTCATTAACTGTAGGTCTGAGACACAGGTCAAGTTGTGGTCAGAGATAAGTGTGGTAATAGAGGAGTAGTGGTCATCAGACAGTCTGCTAATGGCCAGTGACTGGTCAGTAGTGGTCAGATTGAGATGTTAAGACCAATCTGTCTGTCTCTCAGTAAATGATCTCAGACATGCCCCCCCAACAACAGGCACTCAACAACAAGTGGTATTGGTTATGGTCTGCTTGGTCAAGATCAAGTGAATTATGGCTACTGAAGTGTAACAGGGACTTTGAACCCTCTGACTAAGGGCAGTAAGTTTTGAGCTTACATTCAATTCATACTGTCATACTTAGCACTGGAGGAACATTATCTTTCCAATGGAGCTACATGTAACACTTGAAGTGTCTGCACAATATTTGCATGAGTTGTTGTCACAGTACTGGTGGAATATATATACCACCATCAAAAATCAATAAATCACTCAATCAATCAATCCAATACATAGCAGATGGTCTTTGGGTCAATGCGGAAGAAATGAGAGAAAATTGATTGGCATAAAAAAATTGTAACTGTTAAATGTACATCTTTCCTTATCAAAGGTGTTTAAAATGTTAAGTCAGCAAACTCATAAAGTAACTAAGCTGCAATATAACATACTTTAAACTGTTCATTGAATCAAACAATGGCCATTCTTTGAACTTTACTATTGGCAACTTTTTCACTTACAAATGATTTTGATTGAAATGAACCACACTGGAAAGAGGATTTTGGTAACAAAAGATAGGCCAATCAGTGATGAGATTTGACAAGCATCAGAATTTATATGAACAGCAGGCAATACAAAAGATAAAATGTTATAGGTTGATAGATGGTGAGAACATGTAAAGCCATCAAAAGATGACAGCACTGTCAATTTATCTAAACACTAGAACCATGGTTCTTCACATTCACAATGTTCCGTTTGTCATCCAAAGCTTAGCTTCCCATATAGTACAAATACTTCAAACATGTCATAGACTCAAACATATAAAGATAAGTGTTTACAAACAGCACAGGGGATTTGATTTAAAAATTTATATTCAAAGAAATTGTCTGAGCTAAAAGATAAGAAGATTTGAAGCCATCAAAGAATGATAACACAATCATTTTCTCCAAAGGTATAAAGTGAAGATTTAGTTGAAGAACGTTTATATAGATTGAAAAGATGACATTCCGGAGATAGTTTTGCCAGCCTTTGGAATCGTTTTGACACTGAGCAAATCAGAAAACATGAAAAGCTTTAAGGCTTTGGGGAATAAAGCTATCAATCAAATATTTCTCCCAACTTTATACTTATGTTAAAACATTTGTTATTATACGGTAACCACTTGAAATGGATTCCACTGATTACTTCCCTTGGGGGAACTCAAACAAGAGGACACTTGAGGAGGAAAGAAAGTGACATCCTTGGAGATAAACCTGACCTTTCTGGCATTTTCCAGATCACCCAAGAGAATAAGGGTCCAAAGTTCGTTTACAATGAAGACTAACAGGCACAACCAGCTAGATTCTACATGTGAATTTCCAAAATCTCTTGGGATTTTGAACCTAGTATATGTAAATATATTACCAGACAAAATCTTCTAATTTCCACATGGGAATTATTCACCGTAGTAGATATTATATAATATCTTAGAATAATTGCCGTGCAAACAACAATAAAGACATTCAATACCTGAATTTATATGTAATAAGATTGTATTACACATGCATTTATGGCAATGTTTTTTACTCAAATGTGTTATTAAATCAGGATTGATTTGGGTTGTACGGTGTATATGCTTAAGGTTATTTCCTTTATATGACGGTATACCCAATCGGACACCTCACTAAACGACGCTGGCAACACAGAAGACATATTACAGGACGGAAAAAGGACATAACAAATCAGCTCCCAGATGCCCCTTAGCTCAGAGCACATGTACCAGGGCACGTACAGGAACCTCCCACTAAACCACCCGCTGTTAAATTCAGAAATGTTTGTTATATTAGAGTACATTATAGCTGCATTGGTTACTCAAGCATGGAAATGGAGCCAGGTCATTTAAAATCTGATCTGGATTGCAGTGGAATCAAATCCACTTGCTCCTGAAACCATGGCTGCAAAGCATTATCAATTCCCTCTTTAAGAACGGCTCGATCTGCAGCAAGTCTGTTTTGATATCCTAGATTCAAAATTGCATGACCCTTTACGGACACAAATCAAAGTTTGCTTGGTTAGGCGCTTCAAACAATACTTAACATAAGGTTTCTTCACTGGCATTATAGTGTTGCAAGAATAAATGGTCATCAGAGAAAACCGCCCAGATTAGCTGTAAACATCGCTAGCAGGTGATTAAACCACAGTCTCATGCAAGGAAGCATAACGGTGAGAGAGTTTTTAATCCACCATCCCCAGTACTGATGTAGTCACAGCCGCACCCAGAACCAGAACTAATTTATGTGTTGCAATGGTAAAGGTTGAAGGGTATTCAATTAATTTTCTGTTTTAGCCCCTTTCTCGATGGCTACTTTAGCGGGTGTCTGTGTGTGGGCTGTTCTTAACACTCACTCTCCCTTACACCTAATGACACTCCACTTTTTAACCCAGCTCACATCTTCATGATAAACAAAACATATCAGAGCACTTCAAGCCATTTACCAGACTAACTGGCCAAGGATAACACAGTTACAATGTTGGGACAGCTTTCCCCTACAGGCCATGTCAGAGTTCTTAG
>JAVFBZ010197176.1:0-11198 GCA_032466195.1 Katharina tunicata | reverse complement strand
TGAAATACGTAATCACATTTACAACTGTGAAAACTTCTAATACAGGTGTAATTTGTTTTACATGTTCCCCACGGCCACTGATGAATGCCCTAACAGATACCCCCTACTAAAGCAAATTGTAACAAACTCCTGGATAATTGACACGGCTCACCACTAGGCTGTTGTTGTTAGAAGAAGTATAAGTTATAAAAACTCCAACTCCATGTCTAAAGCATGAAATCAAAGCCAGCAGAGAACTATCATTCTTTCAGAAATGTCTTAACTAGTAAATTATTTTGTGTTATTTGTTTTTTGTTTTAGTGATGCCCACCATGACATTGAGGGTTTTGGAAATAGCTTGACTGAATCTGAATTCTTAGATAATATTCCTCAAATTGATGGTCCTATGGATGAAAAACCAGGTATTGTTCAACCTAATCTAATGTTGTAGTATTGTTCAAATATGTGAAGTGAAATGCCGGTGACAGAAGGGAAAAAAACTTTAATCAAACCAATTCAGTTTTCACCATGAGATATTATGCACTATAATGCCAATGAGGGACATCCATCTAAAAAACCAATTTAGTTCCCTAAGCATAAAGACAATTTTCCATATCTATAAATCAGTATAAAAAATGCATATGGTAGATGTACATGTAACCATTTGTTGCATCTATAACTATCAGGCCTCTTGTTTAATTCCGTAATCGTATTTCGTAATTCACCCAAAGGAAGGACTACGTTCAAAGATTAATCACTGTCTTGGTGTTTTACTTTTATTTTTTGGTTAAATTCAGTTGGAAGGATTATCTTTCACTAATACGAGCCAATGAAATGTTGTTCAGCCCTCCTTAAAAAAAGAATACATGAATGAACAGCACATGTATGTGCTCCTAGGGTTTAACCAGGATAGTCTAGCAGCAAATCTATGTGTTCCTCATAGCGGTTAACATCGTCTAACCCATCCAGAGACCTTGGCATCATAGAAAACATTAAATTTTGTTCAATGTGCAGATGAATAATTTTTGTTATTTCTAATTTTTTCAGTTCAGAATGCTCCTTTGAGGAAGAGACTTGGAACAAGTGGCCCCTTAATTTCGCAAACTTATCGACAAGCAGATCTACAATCCCCTTATCTTCCTTCTGAAGAACTTGATCAAGACGTAGTTAACAGCTGTGCATCATGGTCCAATCAAGAGAAACCTACGGACACCATGTGGTATTCCTCTCAACCCAAATCCTCACAGCATCTGTCTCAGTGGGAGCAACAATATACTGGCGCCGTTTCACCTCCTATAACAAGGAGTCCCCAAGGAAATCCAGCATTATCATTCAACCAGTTCCTAGATCAGGATTATGGTAACATAGCGTACAGCCAACAATTTTCCAATTCACAAGACTCACAATTTCTTAGGCAAAACAAACAAGAAAGTCAATTTGATTACAAAAATAATAATGCTGATCAATCATCAAGCTTGTCTTCATTCATGAATGGCAGTTCTAGTCCTTTAACTGGCTTTGTGCACAACACTACCTGTCTCACATCTGCTGGCACTCACCAAAATACATATCTGGCTTCCTCAAGTAGTTTTCAGAATCCATCAGTAGGTAGATTCACAGATGCTGGGCCTACCCAATCAATGAATAATCCATACTATTGCTCAGCTAAAAGTTATGAAAATATACAACAATATCACAGTCCCACACTTCGGCACCAGTTGATGTCACCCCCATCTCCACATATAGGAAGCAGCCAAATGTCACCATCGTGGAAAAATACTAGATACCAGGAGTTTAAACAAACTCCAGATTCCCAAAGCACGATTCACAGTCCCATTCATAGTCCTACATCATTACAACATTGTGATTCCTTCAATACTCCAAGCCAAAGGCAGTGGCAATACAAGCCTTTTTTCAAGCATAATAGCCTCATTCCCATGCATGGTATACCGTCTAGTTCACCAGAACTCAGGTCAAAGTTTGATTACAATGTCAAAAGAACTTTAAGCACCTCCTTTGACAGCCAAGAAGATCTGTTTGCAGATTCTGCTTCAATTAGATCCAGGCCTTTGTCATCAAGTTCAGTTGGTAGCAAATCTTCAGTTTGCAGTGAAAATAGCTATGAAATGACCAATATGTATAGAGAATCTGGAGTGAACAGCCCTCCTATACCCTGGCATCATCAAGCCACTACACACCACAGGGGATCATCAGTCATCAGCAGCTTAGAAAACTTTGTATCAACTGTGAGTAAAGCTGAAGTTTATGGTGCTACATTTTCACAGCAATATGGTCACGAGCAATTCACCTCACAGAACCTATCTACTTATACCTCGCCAGGTCAATCTAACCATTCCGCGTCCATATCTGCCACAGAACACTATGGCTGTCAAGACAGAAATGTGCATGCTGCTCCAATGATACAGAATTCAGAACATGTGTACAGGAGAACAGTATCTGATAATGGCATGTGGTTTCCATTACCACATGTTGACGGCCAAAATATAAAGGGTCCTCTGGTAAAGGGTAAAGCGGGTCGCATGAGAAAATTAGGATTTTCAGTTAAAAGACGTCATTCTGTGGCTTTAGAGTCCCCTTCGAAGAGACTGTCATCTTATTCATACACATTTAATGTACCTATTCCAATCTACAAAAGGTTGAAATTGCAGCCGGCTTGCTCATTTTCACGTAAGTGTGATATAACAAGAGTGAACATGCACCCCATGGATGCTAGGAGATACAGTCTTCTCAAAATTGGATGTGAACTGGTGAAAACTAAAAGACTCACTTTGCCTGATATCTGCCATATAAATAAAGGCTTAAAACCAGAACGTGTCAAATTTGATCAAACAGAGTTGCATAAAGTTACGCTTAGTTCCCATCTCAAAACACACAAAAGGTCTTTAAGAAGACAGGTTTGCAAGAAAACTAAACATATTTGTAAAAGCTCTCTCTCCGGTAAAATGTCTAATGAAGTTGATAATGATATTAAATCTGTGGAGATTAAAAATGAGCCAGTCGATAAAGTTGTCTGTAGTGATACAGCTGAACTTGATGAAAATCCTTATATATTTCAAAGTCCAGTCTCAGTAAAAAATACTGGTATTAAACGCAGTAAACGCAAATCAGAAATGGAAATGTTGTTGGAAATCACAGGGCCTGATGGAACTATATGTGTAACTAGGGGAAGTTATGCAAAGAAAAATAAGTTGGCTGATAAATATACGTGCCAAATGAAGGCAAGTACAAGTAGTATAGTGGAGGTGAAAAATACTGGCGTACATCAGCAAGAAATACAGTTATCTGAGGTTGAAAATACTGAATTACACACACAAGAAATACATGTGTCTGAGGTGGAAAATACTGACCTACACAAACAAGAAAAACATGTGTCTGAGGTGAAAAATACTGACTTATACAAACAAGAAATACAGTTATCTGAGGTGGAAAATACTGACTTATACAAACAAGAAATACAGTTATCTGAGGTGGAAAATACTGACTTACACAAACAAGAAATGCATTTTTCTGAGACAGAAAATACTGACATATACAAACAAGAAATACAGTTGTCTAAGGCAGAAAATATGAATTTACACAATGAAGAAATACATTTGCTAGAGGGGAAAACAACTGACTTACACGATGAAGAAATACATGTTTCTGAGGTTTCAAACACTACCAATACAGATTTAACTAAACCGCTTGAGTCACCATCAGTTATGACACAAGTAGTTTCTTTGACTGAAAGGGCAATAGCTGATAAGCAAAACTACAAAACAAACACTTCTGATAGTGATGTCTCAAATCTTCTGCCCCCAGCTGTAGAATGTGCGCCACAGCATATATCTAACTTGGTAAAGAAACCTCTTGACTTTGAAGATAAAACTGCTGATGATAATAACTCAAGGTATTCAGGTGCAATTTCACATTTTGCAGTTTTGCTCTCCGGAAACAACAAAAAACAGAATGGTGTGTGTCACCAGGAGCTGGAAAAGATTTGCAGTGATGTTTCAAGTGAACCTTTGGCATCAGATAGTCCAAAAATTTTACTAATGCCATCTACAATTGAGAAATGTTTGAAAGTAGGTACAATTGATAATCCGAAGGTCAATAATGAAAACTCTCTTTGTAAAAATATTGTTGAGGAGGGTGGTGATACTTCAAAAGAAAATACAACACCACAAAATTTTGTTGAGTCAAGCGTAGTGAATAAGAAAAACGATAATATTACTTGTCCTAAGACTTATCCAAACAATGAAAAGTACCCCTCATTTTCAGTGTATGGTGGGAATCTTCCACCCTCTATGGCTATGTATGCTAGTGTGGAACCAATTTCTAGTGAAGATGAAGCATCTGACTCTGAAAGTAAAGTGTGTGCATATGTTACTTCCAACATGACCATTTCTCCTTTCTCTCACCTGTACAACCCAGGGATCAAGAATGAGCGTTACTTTTCTCAAGTTGAGAAGAAATCACTTGGTTATAGAAATGGAGAAATGGAACTTACCAAGCTGTCTGGTGAGGCTTTAAATAAACCGCCAGATTCAAATCTTCTGGGACACTCTCCAGGGTTATGTGTTAGCCTAAAAGAAAATATGGACTTTAATGATAAAAAAATTAATGGATATCAACAATTTCTAAGAAACTTGAAAGTGAAAGAATGCCGAGAAAATATAGACTTATCAAATGAGAAAAAGCCTTTCCCCAACCATTACAGTAGTAATTCTTTGCTATTAAATGCAACAAGTGTTATTTCTCATCATCCAGAGAACAGTAAGACAAATTCACTTTCTCAGACTACAGACTCCTTGTCACAATGTCCTGGTGTTTCCTGCTTCCAGGAATCCAACAAAACTATTAGAACTGAAAGCATTGTAAGGCGGAAACTTTCTCTGAATAGAAAAACAAGACATGAAAAACCTCAACCCTCTGTTGATGAGGAATCTGATTTTGGCAAAGTGTCCAATTTAAGAAATAAAGGAAATTTTATAAAGAGAACTAAACGTTCTTCTGCCAATTATGGTAGAAATGCTTTTACCCATCTTTTAGGACCTGAAAATGCTGTTGATACAGATGAGGAAAAGTCACATCGCAAGGCTAGATCTTTAAAAAAAGACAAGCTGAAAGAAGGTGTACATTATATTATTATTGGTAAATTTAAAGGATACAAGAGGATGGTTGTCAAAATATGCAACAGTCAAGTTAATGGAGACGTTGCTAGTGTAAAAGACTTTTTAGAGGCTAATAAAAATTGCAGAATATGTAAATCTGTTCAAAAGCAATTTCTGATCTCTGAGGCTTCAAATACACTAGAATTTGAGAAGGAAGATAAAGACATAGATGTAGAGTGTATTGTCAGTACAAAGAATAAAGACACTCAAGTAAAGAGGATCACATGTACAAAGAATGAAGACACAGAAGTTGAGAATATCACAGGTACATGTAGTGAAACTGTGTCTAATGCAGAGCATGTGCAATTCCAGATAATTGATGAGGTTTCTTCTAAAACAATTCAATCTGCTGATTCTACCTCAACATCGACATCAAACTCTGATAGTAATATTGAAAATGATCCTGAGCTCAAAGATGACTCCTCATGTGATGCCGTTTATGGAAGGAATAGGCAAAGGCACAGAAGAAAGGCCCTGACACGAAATCAGCGTCTTGGTGTGGCATTTGTAACAAAACGAACTAAGCGGAAACGTGCTGCAACACCAACCTGTGGAACAAATATAATGAACAGTCTGTCAATCCTTCACCAGGCCACACTAGCTGGCTTGTCTGACGTTTTGACCAATTCTGATAAATGTGATGATTATAAGACTCCCATGGAGGATGTGATGCACAAATTGGCATTCACATCTCCCCCGACTTCAGACCCTGGAGATATGTCCCCACCTGTACCTACATCTCCAGGGAACACTCCACCTGCTTTTTCTGATGCTAGCAGAACCTCATCTACAGATCCTAGTAGTCCTAGTCTCTCTAAAGAAAATAGCTCTAATTATAAAGTCAATGACCATCTTCTTTCCCCAAAGCCGATTGTTGTCAGCAAAGTCGACTCTTTGCTCCTTAAATCACCGAAAGAGAAGGAAAAAACATTTATTAACACACCAGAGAGGCCTAGTAAACGTTTTGCTTGTGGGATTTCTCTAAAACTAAAGTCCCAGTCATTGATATTAGGTAAAGTCACGCTTAAAACTCCAACCAAATATGCGAAGAACCTATGTAAGGAAACTGCTACACCCGTTTCCTCATCAGTAACACCCGACATGGTACTGCCTGATATACAAAGATCGTCTGATAACAATGTAGATAATGCTATTCCACCTGATTTAAATGATTGTATTTTGCCTTTAGAGAACAGTACAGGCATTGTTTTAGAAGACAGTCAGTCACATTTAGACCAAATAGCTCCAACTTCAATTTCTGCAGGAGATGAACAATCAAGTGAAGAAAAGTCAAAACTCCGGAAAGAAGGCTTTGTAAAAATGCTTGATTTCTCAAGAAATGTTAACCATGTCAAAGAAATGATAGACAGTACATGTGCAGTGCAGTCTGATCATCGTAAAGACTCCCCGTTAACTTTACCAGAGTCTATACAAGAGGCAACAGTGAAAACATCAGACTTTTTACCTACTGTATCGCAGGATATAAAATCTTTGTCAAAGTGTGAAGATGTTAAAAGGTGTATTTACAGACGTACCTCTTCCTCAAAAATCAGAATAAAACCAACTGTGTGTGTTAAGAAACCTGTGGAGTATCTGGAAACTGGATTATCTGCAAAGGATCTCATATTCTTAACAAATTCTAAAAGACCGAGTTCAGCTCCAGTTTCAAAGGTGACTGTGAATAATTTTAATTCAGAACATTTGACAATGCCAAATAGCCCTTTGGCTGTACCAAGCTCACAGCCTGTAAGCGTCTCAACCGAGGACTGTGATATCGACCAAAATGCTGCCCCTTTCAATCTGTTTGGCCAGCGTATGTTACATGTACAGAACGATCTATGTACAACGGACACCAGTGTTCTACAAATTGACATAGATGGTAATCAGAAGAATATTCCGACGTCCCTTGGCAGCGTGAACGGTTCTTGTAAAATGGTTGTGGCTCCTTTAATCCCTCCACCATCTGCAGACAATGTTAGAGACACTGCGGCAGAGTATAGTATCCTTCTCCACAAGCCAACAGAACCATTCTGCAGTATTCAAGCAGATGTTCCTGAGAAGAACAGGTAATTTTGTCTCTAAACACATTTGGGTAATTAAGATCATCTCATCCTATTGAAAGCCTATGACTGTATCACAACCAATGGGATACCAGTTAAAAATCATATGAACTGAAGTTGATCTGAAGTTTTTATCACTTAATCAACGCTATCATCATATAAACTAAATAGCAAATTAACTGTTGCGCCTTGCGTGGTGAACATTTAGATGCGTGGTGGTTTTTGTAACTGCTGCATCCTATAAGATGAATATTTGGATGTGTGGTGGTGTTCTTACTGTGCATCCTATAAGATGTAATATGTGTAATGGCTTGGTAACTGCACTTTAAGATGACCATTTGGATGTGTGGTAGTGTTCTAAACAGAGCATCCTATAAGATGAACATTTGGATGTGTTGTGTTTTAAACAGAGCATCCTATAAGATGAACATTTGGATGTGTTGTGTTTTAAACTGAGCATCCTATAAGATGAACATTTGGATGTGTTGTATTTTAAACTGAGCATCCAATAAGATGAACATTTGGATGTGTAGTGGTGTTTTAAACTGCATCCTATAACATGAACATTTAGATGTGTAATGGCTTTGTAACTGCTGCATTCTATAAGATGAACATTTGGATGTGTGGTGGTGTTATGTCCTCTGGCTAGGGGCAGCATGTTTCCAAATTATATTCATGCTGTCATACTTAGCACTGGAGGAACATTATCTTTCCAAAAGCAAAAACACTTAAGGGATTAAACATTTTATGGTTGTGTTAAGAGTCGCTGTCTACTGTAGGTGTACGTCGCCGTCATATAAGTGAAATACCCTTGAGCATGGCGTTAGACATCATTCAAACAAACAGTCTAACTGATGCATTCTGTAAGATGAAAAGTTGGAAGTGTTGTTGTGTTCTAATTGCTGCACCCTTTAAGATGAACATTTCGAAGTGTTTAGGTGTTCTCAGGTTGCACTCTCTAAGATGAACAATTAGATCTGTGGTGTTATTTTTTCAGGGAGATAGGTGGACGTGTCTTGAAGATGAACAGTTACACGGTAAGAACACATGCAAATAGTTATATCAGTTGTCTGTAAATAATTCACTAGTTTTTCAAACCTCAGGACAAGATATCAAATGAAAAGCCTAGGGCTCAGAAGCTCTGGAAACCTTGATGCCCAGAAAAGGATTCTAGTGCAATTCTTGCAACAAATGCATGCAAGTTATCCTCCAGAAAATGTAAAGCAAAAGGTGTAATTAAAGAAAATAACACCTTAACAACATGTTAAACTAGGCTGCAAGAAACTGTTTAATACAGTTTTGAATATCATCCTACATTGATTGATTTTATTTTATTGATTGACTTGTATATTCACCAGTAAAAACATGCATACCATAAATGTACACATGAACTCAACATAACGACGAAAAAATGCATGTAAATTTTTTATCTAGTGACAATAAATATTACTAATATACAGACTGAAATGTTACTTATTAATAAGTGTTTAATGCTGCATGTGCTCAGTGAAATTTCACGTATAAGAAGGCAGTGTACGTATTCCATAAGATGTCAGCTACTAACAGAACCAAATAATATGAAGCAACTTCAAGTATTAGCTTGACTGGAAAGATAAAATTCCTCTGGTGCTAAGTATGACATCATCAATGTAAGCTCAACACATTGGCCAGAGGGCCACTGAAATATGTGAATAAAGTACAGCTATATATTTAATACATAATCGATTTTATATTCGGTATATAAAAGGTGTTAATTGTAGCTTTTTTGAGATCTGGCGTTAGTCCTGCTCTCTTTACAGTGGAGAGAGAAGTTCATAAAAACGACTTACAAGTTAACCTTACACTACATGTAAGTAGTACCAGAGAAATTGTCTTTCTTTGGGACACAAGTCTCTCTTTAGTTGGGATTCGCGATACAGAGGTGCTTATTAAAGTTGAAGTACAATTCTTTAGTCTTTTGTGTTCATTTGATGGAGCTTGTCACCCTAAAGTATCGTTAAATGTATTCTTACAACGGTCATGGTAGTCAGGTCGACCTTTGAACTTTAACTCTTTCACCGATGGATTCCCAGCTTTGCCTTCAGAGAAGCTACAGTACGCCCAACAATTAACCGATATACGACCCGCGGACTGTTCTGTTGTATAGAAACGGGCAGAGAACGATTTTGAAAACAAAAATCTATTTCACCATTACCAAGTTATGGAAATATTTAGCAGTGAGTGAGAAAATAGCATTTTTTTCTTTTTTGCCCTCACCACTGGCTGTGCTGCCCTTTCAAAAGTAGACGTGTTGACGGCAACTTTGACTTGCCCCTATATTAAAGCCTGCTGTGGTGCCCCCTGCAGTCACTAACACCGTCACATATTTTGTTGACGCTAAAATCTCAATTAAATCGTTTGTACATCAAAGATTTACATGGTCAAACCACATCACAATTGAACGTCATTGGTACAAGTGCTCAGAAATCGTTTCTCGTCAGTCCGCGGCCCTTAAACAAGCATACGTGTTGACAGTCAGCATGGCTACTCAGCTTTACAGAAGTCTCACTCTGTTTTAACTGGCATATTCATATTCCCGGTCCGCGCAATTTGGGTTCACAAAATGGTTGCAATTATAGTTTCTGTTTGCCGTGATCGCGTATATGAACGTTTTTCCCGAATATACTATTTGCTAAAACTGTACAAAAAGTTTGACTTGCTATTACATAATTCAATTGGATCACTTGCATACCAATTGTAGTACAGTGTAACCACGCTATAACGCGCCTGTTGTAGGCAATACACGTATTCACATGTAGGCCTAATGTAAATGCAGATTATATGATGCTTTCACAGATTTGTCTTAGTGGGACCATAATCTGTGTTTAATAAAGTGTAAACTATTTCTCTTTCTATCATTGACATGAAAAATAACTGGTTAAAATCGGCATGAAAACACTTAGCATTGCAGCAAAAATCAATAATCAATGCGAAAAAAGCCTCTGTATGTTAGCTCTTTTTCGCATCCCGATGTTCGCCATGTCACACTCGGCAGACGACAACACGGACAGTTACATATTTAATTTGTTAAGCTATCAATTTTGGCACATAAATATGTATATATAGGCCTGTGCTGCAATATTTCTACTCATTTTGCTAAATTTACCGAAAGCAAAAAAAGAAAAATTGCATTCATTGTTTAGGCATACTTCAAAGTGTTGTATATGGATTACGTAGTAGACTAATAACGATACAGATCTCTGCATCTAACTTCAAAGGCATACTTCAGGCAATCATTTTGTTTGTTGAATTTAAACTCACTAAAAACTCACTTCAGTTACAAAAAGTCACAGTTTCTTTGCTTTTATTGTCAAATAATATCTGTAAAATAACACAGGAACTACTATGGATTAACAACTTCTGAGTTTATTCGGACGACGTCAATCCTAATTCATTGACTTGATAACGGTGTAAGAAGCAACACTGAAACGTCGTCCGAATAAACTCAGAAGCTGTTAATCCAGAAGTTCTTGTGTTATTGTATAACCAACTTCTAAATGCCACTCCAAAAAATATCTGTAAAATTGGGTTGCTGATAACAGCCAAGTAAATTGATTTATTTGACTGGTGTCTCTGAGTTTGGTTGGGGCAATGCTGGCGCAAGGCAACCTATGAATAAGTGCTATGATTAGAAACATTACAGCACCAAATGGCCAAACTGTACATCTATCTTTTCTTGCAAAAAAATAACGCCAAAATTTATCAGTTGAAGCTAAAAATGTGTGGATAAGTTAATTATGTTTTAGTTTTGCCTTGGTGCCTTATCCAGAGTTACCAAAATTGCCTTGGTGTCCCATGCTTTTACCTCTGTGCCCTTGAAGATAAGTAACACCCAAAGGCAAAGTTGCTTTGGTTCCCTGAAACCTTATGCCAAGGCCTGAATGAACCAGTGAAAAAAATTTTTTGTCACGGACTGGTACCTTTCTCTTTGACGGGTCTTTCCTGA
>JAVFBZ010197154.1:0-14056 GCA_032466195.1 Katharina tunicata | reverse complement strand
ATATATAACTAATTCAGCAAGGATATATATAACTAATTCAGCAAGGATATATATTACTAATTCAGCAAGGATATATAACTAATTCAGCAAGGATATATATTACTAATTCAGCAAGGATATATATAACTAATTCAGCAAGGATATATATAACTAATTCAGCAAGGATATATATTACTAATTCAGCAAGGATATATAACTAATTCAGCAAGGATATATATTACTAATTCAGCAAGGATATATATAACTAATTCAGCAAGGATATATATAACTAATTCAGCAAGGATATATATTACTAATTCAGCAAGGATATATATATAACTAATTCAGCAAGGATATATAACTCGGTTAATTATTATGTGTTAAGCCGTGTAAGTATTGGTCAATTTGCTGCCGTTCGTTTTTACGTTGACCTTCAGGTTATTTCAACTATATGAGGTTATTTCAAGTATATGAGGGCAAGCGAGCCTAATGGGCGAAGAAAACCACCCTAAGCGACACTGGTGACACCCAAGACGCCTGATACACTTAAGCTCACCACACCAGGGCACATGAAGTTCTCGTCAATTTGCTTTTTATTGTGGAAATGAGGAGACAACAATTTTATACCCTTTGGCATAGTTTTAATTAATTCTGGGCCACTTTCAATATTCAGAATATTGACTTCCGTTCACCAGAAATCAGAAAAACTTCCAATTCCAATAATTTTTAATTGTTTAAGGATAAAAGTGATAAGTTTTACAACCCTGCCAAAATGGTTCGCGCCATTGTAAACGCTTTTACCAAGGTGTAAAAGTTTGATCAGGTTGTTAACATTCAGACCACAGTAGGTGGTAAGTCTACATTCATGATTTTTCTCTTTTCTGTGTTTTTGTATGGACTTTACACCGCAGTGGAAATACCTTGGTGTAAATGTTTCCACGACATTTAAAATCAACACAGAAAAGTTAAAAAACTTAAATGCCCCCATATCAACTTAACTTCACAAGTATACAAGAAGCTGTAAACATTTACACTAGTTATTTTTATCATATTACAAGTGAGATATCGTCTCAGGGATTTAATAGAAATTACTCTGATTAAAGTATAAATGACTTTCTACAAATTTACAACTATTTAGAAACAAAACTCGAGACATTTTTTCACAAAACAACATTTATTTTCAAATAACAAGGCATTCCAATCCATCATTAGTCTGTAAGACCGTGTCTATCACACTGTCGTAAACCATACCTCTGTCACTTACTTGGGGGGCGTCAGGGGAGAAGTGGTTGTCGTTAACAGCATAATTACCTCCCCTTGATTTTCAGTTAATCTTAATTTTGTACATTGTACACTCGTATATTCAAAGTAACTTTTGCTTGTTTATATTTTGAACCATCAGATTGTTTTGTTATCTGCTCCAATTTCCTTTTAGAGTGCCCTTTGTTTAGTTGTCTGTGATTATCTATGAACCAACACACGTTATGCCCTACAGTACTCAAAACCCAACACAAAAGCTACGATGACAAAGTCAACATTTGAAAAAGAAACACAATTTAAGTAAAATATGAAAACCAACTCTGAAGCAAAGAGTTATACGCTACAGGAAAAGTTCACTCATTTTCCACAGAATCATTGATATAGAAGGTTATACATTGAATAATTAATAAAGACAAAAAGTTAAGAAGTGATGCACATGCAGCCATTGTAGCTCAGTGTCTAACACCAAAATTGGTGCAGTCTTACATGAAGTACAATAATAGATTACAATTCCCTAACCAACAAACCAAATATTTAAAGATGAATATCTTGCCAAACTTTTGTCTGAATGGTTTCCAGTTTATTTTACAGATATAAAGTTACACTTCACCAATTTTAATTATATATTTTCAGAAATATCTTTGCCTGTTGATGACAGTTATTGAGGCGAATTAGCCTAAAGGCGTTGTCATGCTAACTGAAAAGATTTGTCCTTAAAACCATTTTTAAGTCATACGTGTATATGCGTTGTATATATATATATATGTTTGAAATATATAAGAGAACCATGATAGCTACGAATATTGTTACAGTACTAAATTACCGATTTCCAAGAAACAATAAAACAGAGTTTTAATTATCTTTCCCGCTTTCAAAGCATGTCCAACAAATTTCATTAAAGAGCTCTCCATCATTTTATACCACTTTTCATCAGTTACATATTTATTTCAGAATAACACAAAATTCACATTATTAAATAGCTAATCAATAACAAGTTTCCTCACTAAAGCACTTGCAAATATTCAAAGTATAAACATAATGGTCTTTGTCGACAAGAAACCATGATTCTAGTTGGAAAAGTGCTCAAGATAATGAGAGAAAAAAAACAGGTCCATTTAAATTCATTGATCCATTTGTATAAAACTAACCATTGAAATGCCCTGAAACACAACCTTAACATGGCTTTGATATTTTACACAAATGAAACAACGAATGATACTGGATGAGGGATTTGACACACAAAGTGAGACCCACAACCAAGTTTCTTCTTAACAAATTATGGTATAACCTTTTTATATCTTGATAAGTTCAAATTTTATCTCACAGGTTAACTGTGTTCAAGAACTTGAGAAATCTATCAGCAATACAAATACTTAGATAATTACAAATAATACAATTCAAATTCAAAGGCATGTTTTTTTTTTAAACTACATACAATTTTCTCTACAGTAACGTACAAGAGAGGAAAGTCTTCTTAACAGTGATCAAAATACAATAAATTTTTTTGTTGTTTTTTCTTCCCTTCGTATAATTGAAATTTTCCATTAATACATGTGATTACCATGCATATAGCTACAAAGAAAATAATTGATCAAAAAACAAGAACTTTGAGAGTAACATTAGCATAAGTATTTGTTCATTAGCATTATTTTTTGCATTAAATACTTTAACATACATTTTAGTTTGATAATTAGTGGAAAAAAATTTAATGTTCTAATTCGAAAGAGCAAATTGCTATATCTCCTAACATTGACCTATTTTTATAATAGGAGAATTTTAGATATCTCTCTAGATATCATCAAATATCTCGTCCCAATATTTTTTGGGCAACATTGACAAAAATTCCTATATTATACATTGGTGATAGATAATCTACCATGTTTGTACCTGTTTGACAGACAGGCAATCCCCCGTACAATGAAATCACCAAAGTAACGATTAACTCTTCAATTTTTCCTATGCAATTAGAAATCCAAAATAAAAATACAATAGTTGAAACTTTTAACCTTACAAGATTTCAAATCACTTATAAGAAGCAGTTTGAAAACAAATTCTAACACTATTGGTTGATCAATAAGATCTTCAAGATAATAAAATTGTTGAGGAACTTTTGCAAATGTCAGAAGTACATGTACCGGTACATTCCATGTTGTCAAAATTCTCTTCCCTAGTTCCAGTATAGTGTTGTTTGTATAATGCAGTCATGTTTAACCCCCGTGTTTATAGGAAAATGTAACTTTCTTGAATTCTTACCCTATGATAAATCTGCTTTACGATAAATAGCCAGTTTGGTCCATGTGTTCAAGCAAAATGGTGTAACATCTTAAACATTTTGACTTATTTAAGGTATGCACGTTTTGAACACTAACTTCCTAATATACTGTTGACACTTCTGACCCCTAACAAGCAATTGTCTACCAAACATCCTTTCGAGGTCTCCAGGTCACAGTTCAAGGGATTTCCATTCTAGTTTACAAAATCAGCTACCTTAAATAGCTCAAAAAGTCTTAACAATGCCTGTATTTTTACCATTTATTATTTTTAACAGTTTTTCTGGGCAAGCTTATATTCAATATGTCTATTGTACCCCTTCAACACAATATTAGTGCTCAAGCTAATTTTTCTGACAAGATCATCTTGCATTTCTTGTGTCGTATTGTTTTTCATTAAATGCTCGACACCTTACCCTCGCGTAGTATTCTCAAACGCAATTCTCACCCAGGGATCGCAGTTGCAGTAAATTCCTTGACAAGCTCCGATCAGTTCTCCGTAACTATAATCCTTCTATAAAGTTGACCTCAGTCCAAAAATATCCAATCCAAAACAACAGCCAGCTCATTTTCCCCGAAAAATAAAAAAAGGCAAAAAATAAAAAAAAAAGTTTGTAAAAAAAATTGAAAAGAAAACATAACTGTCAATGTACAAAAACAAACATGAAATGTACAAAAATAATACATTTCTTGGTATAAAACGATGTCAAAAATAAACCAACGTCAATACAACTCCATGGCTCAGTTTCGTCAATTTGGCAGGAGAGCCGTTTTAGAGTCTATCCTTATTTGGAATCGAGCATGTAGCACCTTTCAGGCTAGAACACTGAGTGAGGCTTAAGTCAGACCCTAAAACGCCCTTTGACATGGCCTAATAACAGCGTTCTTGAACAAGATGTGAATTTGCTTTGACATCTAGCAACAACTCTCGCCGATGTCATCGGAAACGGCACAGCTTGTTCACCCGGATCGGGCACAATACATCTTCTGTCCATCAATTCGTCGCCTTCGTCAATTTCACACAAATCTGACTGAATGTACACAGTACTTCAAAGAACCAAGATTCCAAAAGAAATGTTTTTATTTATCCTGTTACAGCACAGGAGTATTATACCCCCCAAAAAAACACAATAAGCAGGAAAGTAATTTCTATTACTAAACACAAGAACGATTGTGCAAAACTAAAATTAGCTTTCCTTTCTTAACTCAAAGAGACAAGACGTTGGAACTTAAGAGTGATTGTTTTGTGTTGAACATCATACTCCATGAAGGTATTTTTACTGTTAGAATTATGTAGAAAAATGTGGTGGGAAAAACAATCCTAAAATCTCAGGTGAGTGAGTTTTCTTTCAAATGTCTGCGGACAGGGAATCAAAGCAAAGAGAGGTCACACTGTAACACTCATGCATCTTGATATCTAGTCATTTTCTCAAAACTGTGCACCCGTCTGTGGTTTTCCTAAACCCAGCTTAACAAAAACATTCTGCGAGGTTATAAACAAAGAGAAAAACAGTGAAATCAATCTACGATGCAAATGGAGAGATGAATGTAGTTGGTTATCTCCCTTGGTAAGATTCCCATGCCTAACAATGACGCGACGTTTTCACACAAACATCAGTTTAAAAAAAATAACTTATGTAACCAGATGAACATGTGAAAAACAAAAGCTCAACTTTTAACGCAAGTGTGATTTTAAATAAGCTAAAAAAATATCTTCAGTGCTATACAGCAAAAATACATTTCTTTTGGAATCTTGGAATTAAGTCTTTTTTATATCCAATAACCCCACTTTAGACCCTAAAAATGTCATCTCTGTTAGATCAGAAAGACCTGATAACATTCATCAGAAATTTTTTGGATGCAACGGTAGGATTTTACTTTCTGTTTTAAACAGGAAAGTAAAATGCTGCCAATTTAATTAAATACTTTAGGCAGTTAGTTCGACGTTGAGCTCGGAACTTGATTTGTCTCCATGGATACCACTGTCTGGACTTTGCGCACCCTCTGGTCCAGTGCCAGTTACAAACGGAATGGGGTCAGGTGAGTTCATAATCGTAGATGTTGGCTCGTCTTGAATTCCATCTGCGTCGGCATGATTGAAAACCCCAATATCGGGCATGGCGCCCATGTCTGGTAAGGGCAGAGAACCCAGGTCCAGATCATTGGAGATCTCCTGTGCAGCACCGTCCTCGCTTTCATCCTGCGCTGAGGAGCTCTGAGTGGAGAGTAGACCGCTAACAGAGACTACAGCAGAACCACTACAACAAATTGGAACATAGAATTTTAGAGAAATGAGTCAAAATTTCATTAAAAACCCTTTACTATGATACTTTTGGTTTAACTTAAGGTTATTTCACCCAAATGACGGTGTGCAAGCCCATGGGTGAAGGAAACTACCCTAAGCCATGGAATGAATCTGACTACTGATACCCCTTACCTCGGACAGTATCACAGAACAGGAAGCTCCCCCCCACCAACCATAACATGACATTACAGATTAAGCATGTCAGTATATATATTTTTCTTGTGCTGTGTATTTAAAAAAAAGTACTTTACTGCTTTTGAAATATATGGTTTACCTGTAAAGCTGGAATCCTTTAAAACAATAACTTACTCTACTGATTCCTCCACAGTCACCCCTCTGCCCTTGGGTGGGGGAGATGTGTCAGATTTTGTTTTTCCTGGAGCTCGAACTTTCTTACGAGTTGTCCTCACCGGTGGTCGACCATACAGATTTCTACTATCCTGTCAATACCAAAAGTAATAATTGTTTGGTTAATTTACATGGCGCTCAACAATATTTTGCATATTTGATGAGAACGAGTCACCAGTGGTTGTTGGAAAACCAAATGGAAACCTCAAAAAGACAAATCTCTGATTTCTGTAACCAACGTCAACCTCTCTTATACCTGTATAGTCTACAGGTGTGGCGGAACCAGTGTGATACATCAAAGAGAAACCAACTGATTTACTAATAATATACCAGTTTAGAATTAATACAACAGGTTTTAAGATAAACCTATCTTGAGGAGAAATAATTTCTCCTGAGTCTTGTCTATTCATCCATTAGTGGGAAATGTTTCAAAGTTTCAACAGTCATAATAGCTAAATAAAGTGTCTAAGCTAAATTGATAGCAAAATTTATTTTAATCTAACACACAATGATGAAAACTGTATTTGATTGCCCAATGGTTGAAGGAAACCTCCCTCACAGACTAACTCCCTCTCAACCACTCAAGTAAAAGTTCCCAAAACAAACAACACACCTTTCACATTGTGTGCAAATAAGCTTTAACTATTATTTTGTGCAGTAGGAACCCACCTGTCTAAATCCACGACCCAAATTAAAAACAGGCCCCGGTCGTCCCCTTATTGTACGTCGAGCCATCATCCCACGGCCTGGTCCGGGGCGCCTGACGCAGTAACAGATACAATAATAACAATTAAAAAAATGGAGTGAGATCTCTGAAATGCTACATTTGAAGAGCTCCAGTTCAAAACCGATATGCGCCATTTTCGTCAGATTTTAACTAAAAATCAAGGCAACATCTTCAGCTTTGGTTTGAAGAACTGCTACTCACACAGAAGTCAATATATTTTTGTTTAAAGTCATACTCAAGGGTATGTAACTTATATGATGGTTATATTTATTTGAATGAAAAATACTATGGAAAAATTAAAAACAAAAGGTAAATTTTTTTTTTTTGTTTGATGAAAGAGACACAGAAAAAATAGGCATGAATCAAAACGACCAATTTTTTGTTTTTTATTTTTCGATTTAAGTTAGAAGAAAAAAAATTGAACGTTCATTTTTTGTTTGAGCACAGAAGTAAAAAAAATTGAAACCAGCAAGTGTTACACTGACCGCAATCAAATTGTAAATGTTTAAGAAATAATGGTATGATTGTCACTAAATACACATATCTGTAATCTTGGGAATCCAAGTTTTTAAAAAATTTACAGATATATATGGTTCTGATTAATATTAGTCCTGGTAAAATGCTTTGAAAATATATTTCTCTCAAAATCAACTCTATGGTCCAGTAAATCCATAACTCAGAGAACAGTGGGCTCCAACTCGACCACGGTTACCACCCCCTGATACATACCGCAGTTGATGATGTAAATAAACGCTGGCATGGAAACCACCAATGCAATGTCTATCCATTTTCGTTAGCAGTTTTAGACCATAATAAAGGTTATTTCACACCATAATGCAGTGTCCTTAACTCCACTGATAATAAACGTAAAACAGGACAGGGAAACAAGTCCTGAAACGTTTAGACACAGAGCATGGGGAACTGTACTCTTGGCTATTTGCCAGTTGCTGCTATTTAAGAAAAAATGTAAGATCATCACCCCCTCATGTCGTATCCCTTGTTAGGTCCGCCCACTGACATGACATGTGGTGACAGCTGATTGCTCCGACCGCCTCGGTTACCACCTGGAACATTTGCTCCCCAACTTCCAACAACAACACCAGCAATTTCCAGTTGGCCACCTCGAGCATCTACTGGGGAGCGACCTGAAACACGATTAAATTCAAATTTCATAATATCTTCAAAAACTGTTAAGAAATTTAGATATTTGCTTGGTGTTCAACATTTAACTTCATGGTATTTTAATGGTACAAGCACGCCCACTCTCCAAGTAACAACACACCCGTTCTCCATAAAACGGCATCCTGTGCCCCTTAGCTCAGAGAGAACAAATTAGAAAATTCATTTTAACAAGTTTGAAATTAATCAGTGAATCTTTTTTCACAATTACAGTTTTTTCATCACACCGCACTGCATTACCCAGAATGCCTCTTCCTCTACCGCCAGGTTTACCTCCAGGCCCCATCGGCATCATGGGAGGAGGAGGCCTAGCTCCTGCTGGGCGGAAGTTCATTGGACCGTAGTTATAGGGGTTCGCCATTGGTGGGTATCCGAAGAAACCTCCAGTGGGGAGGAGAGGCTTGGCAAAGTCAATGTGAATGTTCTCCATCACAGCTTGACGCATTCTCTCGACACGTAGAACTTGATCAACCTGTAAACACAACAAGTATTTCTTAGACTGATCGATTGAGCTGTGATTAATGTCGTGCTCAAGGGTATTTCACTTTTAGAACAACAGTGTCTTCCAACAGCAGGTAGTGACAGGAACAAAACCAAAACATATCAAGACAATAGGTGGCAATTACAGAATATTCTTAATACTTAACTTGTAGTACTGTTTAACTTCAAAACTGGCCACAAATTAATGTTAAATGAGAACATCATCTTATGTTGGCCTAGTAATTTACATTTGTAAAATAACGATTGCTTAAAATAAACATCTATTCTGGGAAGCCGGTGGCGAGATGTTTGTATGTACCGCTATGCCTTAGAGGGGACACATTTTTTGTTCTTTTACATAGGACAGTTTTGGGTTATTTGTTTGTTGTTGGTAACCTACTTACCTGTCCATCACACATATCAATAAGCGGAGTGTTGTTGTTGGCTTTCAATAATTTATAATGGAAGAGTTTGCCGTCGAAGAAGAGCCATGGGCAGCACATGGCCCACGGGATAGGGGCTCCACAGACGTCGTTAGCAAAGATGGCCGTCTCTATGCCTGCCATAAAGAGAGCAGCCAGCTGAACCCCACGCAGATTAATCGACGGCAGCTGAAATACACCAGATTTTGTTTATATTGATGAGTGAATAACCAATACTTAAGGTCATTACAAATGTCTGATGCCCCTTGGCTCAGAGAGCACTAGGGCACAGGATTTATCTATTTATTTATTGATTTGATTCATGCTTAACGTCATGCTCAAGAGTATTTCACCTATGGGACGACTTTCCATTGCTGGTGTATTGTGGAATAAGGAAAATAACCCTCGTACAAACCACCCTGCGAACTCCGCAGCCACCAAAAAACTTCCCTTCTATATCTAAGATACACAGGGGGACCAGGCCACAGGATGCTCCCTTCAGGAACCCCGTACAAGTGACAGACTCAGAAGAGCCGGTTTGATTGATTGATTGATTGATTGGGGTTTAATGCCATACTTAAGGCTTATGTGACAGCCCAAAAAAATCCTACCAAACAACCAGCTGGTTCATATTTGATTTAACACAGCTCATAGATTCCACAGAAACATTTAAATGAATTTACCTTTAGATCCTGCATGGTCTGTACATCCAACAGTAAAGGAGCGACACTCATGGCCAGTAAGGCGTCTAACTCCTGTCTCTGTAGTATTCTACCATACTGTAGCATGTACCTGATCAGAGGAAAAAATACATACACATTAACACAGGCAATAGCCCTTCATTCTGTAACAGTCCTTTAGCAATGCCGGCAACATGAAAGACACCAGAATACATTTACAAGACAAAAAACAGGACACCACAATAAATCCACTTCCTGATGGAACATATGTCAGGGAGCGCCAGGGCACAGGAAGCTCCAGTCCAACCACTCCCGAAAACTAGTAAAAAACCCAAAAGCCTCCCACCTGTTATATGTTGCTGGGACACCAATTGAACCCACAGCCTCGCAGAACATCTCCCCATGAAAAGCACACATTCTTAGAACATTTCAGTAGTGAAATATCATTGAGGAAAGCGTTGAACTCGAATCAAACAAGCAAAGCATACAAATCTAGTTTAAGTTGCATCCCAAGTCTGAGGAGATTTTGAAAATTTTAATACAATGTTACAGGCCTGGATCTTAATGAAATCTTACCTCAGTACACAGCACATCATCAGTAGATGTTGAGGAACGTAGGCAGGATTCAACATCAGAGGACTATCACTTGACATGCAGGTCAAAAACGCTCGTAAACGTCGGTTCTTATCATCTGGCTGCTGGCCTAACCATAAACGCTCAATGCTAGGCGTTTTCCAATCGACGGGGTGCGCCACAACGGTCTCGTAAAGCGGCTTGTTCCCGCCCCTTCTTATCACCCACTCTTTGATTGGCACATCAAATGATTTAGAGTGGATATCAGATACTTTTGTAGCTGTCAAAATAATTAAATTTGGTCAAATATGCTGAGGAGTATATCAAGAAATAATGAAACAAAAAATACATTGATTGATTGATTGGTGACGAGTCCAAACTCACATACATGGCGCTGGTGTATTCCAACCAGAAACAACAACACTAACAAAACCTAACACAAACCAATTTGGAAAGAATGTATAATGTCTGAGTAATGAGCGAAGAAAACGTGCAGCCAATAAACTCCACAAGACATTTAGAGGACGAAATAAAGGATCTGTTTCCTGTCATAGATCATCAGAGAATACAAAGCTTGTGTCCAAACAATGGCTATCATTGTTGTCAAACATATTAAATAATTAATGGACATTAAGTTTCCATAAAGTAAAATAATTCAGCACATAATTTACATGTCTTAATGCCTTCTGGTTAGTATCTGTCTCTTGAATTTAAGGCCTCTGTATTTGTTGGATTCTTTACTTGTGGCTCACCTCATCATATAAGTACTTCACTCATACGATGACAAAATGGGTCGAGGAAACCACACCCTGGATGTCACGGACGATATACCATGGAGACAGAGGGCGAGATTAGAACGACACGAACAAGACCACTCCTAATCAGTTACCTGGGCCCTTAGAGACCACCCCCCCACGCTGACTTCAAACGGTTTGTCTTACCTTTTTCATCTGAGTTTTCATAAATAATTTTTAATTTGTTCAGGTTGAGGAGCACTGAGTAGACAGTTTTTCTGACTGGTCGATACAGATCTATTGCCATTGGTAACTCTCGACTAGTATCGTCCTCCAGTAATGCGGGAATTTTTACCTCTCCCTAAAAATACAAAAATGCGTGTTCACTGATACAGGATGTTTTTAAAGGTTATTTATCAGTAGTGAACTTTTGCTAACAATAAATGAACATTACTTAACTCCAACATAAATAATTTAGAGGATAAGCATCCAGGATAGAATTACATGACAAAAAGTGACTTATCAACTTATGTACAATTTCTTCACCTAGAATATCTGCATAATTTATTAAAATCGGCAAGTGAAATCCCCTATAAACCTCTATGTTCCGTTCGTAATAATGACCTACCCAAGCCAAACTCTTAATACTTCAAGCAAAGTCTGCAGTATAGAGGGCGAAACGTTTAGAATTCCCTCCCGTCAGAAATGCGTTAGAGGAACAATGTTGCTGCATTTAAACAAATGTTACAAGTGATGATGAAATAACCTATAGAATATGCATTTATATATTCTCTTCAGATCACTGTTCAAAACTGTTTTTGTAAACACCTTTATTGTACCTGATAAATATGAGTTTTCACCCTTAACAGTATGTATATAATTTTGCCTGTCTGGACTACCATAACTTGATAAGAATATTATTTTTGCTATAAATATTATTGCTGTTAACATTCTGTATTTTACTCTGAGTTAATAACGCATCCCATAATTTGCCCAAATGTTAATCCACCACTGTGCAAAACCAGGATCTCTGTCAAACAAGTCAACAGAGCCAAAACCAACCAATCAGATCACAGCTAACATAAGCATTCCTTTCCATGCTGGAATAGATTTTTTGTTTGGATTTTTCTCATAAAAACCACTACGGTCTACTCTGATTTTTGTGCCCACCGACAACTTCCCTCATAAACCTGTACGGATTGATTGATTGATTGATTGATTGATTGATTGATTGACCACAAACCTGAGAAAGCACTTGATATATCCACGGGGACATAAAACCCTTATGGTGGCGGTCACTGGCGATCCGCAGAATTTCAGGTGAGATTGCAGGTAATTTATCATCTTTAGGTTTCGCAGAACCTTTAGACTGGGCTCCCTGAAAGCACAAATTACATAAAATAATTATAATTTAATTGCCTTTATATTTTTAACCTGTTATTATGGTTTATGTGTTTTTTCATACAAATTTAACTGAATTAACGGCTTAGAAGTAGGTAAAGTTTGCATTGGGATATGAACTTTCCCTTCTGCAGAAAGTATTTTTTTTCAACACCCTGCTGTTCTCGGCCTACTTTTAACTCTGTCACCTTTCACATCAAGGCAATCTAAACAAACAAAATCAGAAGGGTGCAATTCCAAAATGTGCCCAAGCTAACTTTTTTCAAGGATACATCATACTAACCTATGCTTGACAGAAAGCTTTAAATATTTCCAAACTTTCAACTGATTACATCAGACACATACAAAATATTAAACTTACTTGTGAGCTGGACTGTTTACTGCCGGGAGCATCTGTGAATATTGAACAATTTTTTTTTTAAGAATAAAGAATATGTATTTGACACACCAAAGAGAGGTAGTACTGGGTAAACTTAGGATTTAAATGATTATTAAAGCAGAAAAGCCCAGACTTTTGCAAGAATATTGTCTTTTTGGGACACCCCAGCTAACATATCACTCGGTAACAGAATACAGATAACCACAAGAGCCTATATGTCACCCACTCTTGTCAAACTCCATTTCATTTAAGGTTCAATTTACAACATAGTAAGAGATTTAAATTTTCTCTCTTCCTCTTTCTGATAATTGTTTTGCCCTGCTATTGCTTGTAGATACAACGTACATATATTTTGTTTGTGTGCTTTTATGCATGTGGATGGAGGGCCTCGGGGAAGATCGGCAATCTGCTGAGCGAGTTTATTAACACTCTTGAAATAAAGTTTATTATTATTATTATTAAAGCAACATGTATCCTCCAAGTCTATGGAAGCTTTTCAATGCTTCCCAACTACAGAACTAATGGATGACCACACTTGAGGTAATCTATTTATACAGATGATAATCATAATCATTGTGTTTCTATTTTAAGTCTATCTTAATTAAATACGATATTTTTAATATTGTTTATTTTCATTCTATACATGTGTACACCTACAAGCAAATAGTACTCCTTCGTTGATTATTGTAGGAGCCCAGTAGTTAAAGGAAACCATCTCTGTATCACGGGCAACAACATTACCTATAAAAAGGGTAATGGATGCCCCTTAGCTGAGAGCCCACTGAAGTACAGGAAGCTCCCACCAACTACCCATTACATACTGGTTGATTGGAGTTTTACTCATTATTTCACTGATGACGGCGTGCGATCCCACTAATAACCCTAACAACTGTATGTACAAAAAAGTCTTCATTGAAACAGTTACCTCCAGCACCATCTTCTTTCTTAGAATCTTCTGAGGTCTCGTCCAACTTCAGGTCCTTCAGTTTGTCCTCAAGGTCGCTGCCGGAGGCGTCGGGTGAAGAGATAGAACCCTGTGCTGGAGGATTTATCACAATCTCTGGCGTGGCCTGGTCCCCGTAACCCGACTGTTCTAACCTCACATCCTGAATTAACAAAACATGGATTGATTGATTGAATGATTGATTGATTTGGCACAGTCTCTAACATGGCCTGGTCCCCGTAACCCGACTGTTCTAACCTCACATCCTGAATTAACAAAACATGGATTGAATGAATGAATGATTGATTGAATGATTGATTGATTTGGCACAGTCTCTAACATGGCCTGGTCCCCGTAACCCGACTGTTCTAACCTC
>JAVFBZ010197143.1:0-14056 GCA_032466195.1 Katharina tunicata | reverse complement strand
ATCAATATAATCAAACATTAACACTGTAATCAATATAATCAAACATTAACACTGTAATCAATATAATCAAACATTAACACTGTAATCAATATAATCAAACATTAATACTGTAATCAATATAATCAATCATTAATACTGTTATCAATATAATCAAACATTAACACTGTATCAATATAATCAAACATTAACACTGTAATCAATATAATCAAACATTAACACTGTAATCAATAGAATCAAACATCAACACTGCTATCACCGCTAGATATAGACCAGTGAGTCCAAGTGTCTTGGGGCATAATATGGCGGTATATAATATGTTTATATCTCGTAGGGCATACATCTAAGCATAGCACGCAGCTTCAAACGCCAAGGCCATTTTAGTTATCAAGGTAGATTGATTTTCAAATAACAGTGGAACCACCTGATCTTGCACGGATAATACAAGGATTACACTATACTTTTACAGTAGCAATGATGACAGCTGAAAAGGGCCGCGCCGCTGCTCTGGTGGCTGGGCATTGGACTGTTCACTGTACTCAGTAAAAGTTTGAATTGTACAGAAGTTTTCCGGAGGATGCAGTGATCACGAACTGGCTTAAACGAGGTTCTTCCTTGGTTCACTGTAATCGGTAAAAAATTGAATTGTGCAGAAGTTTTCCGGTGGCTGCGGTGATCACGAACCGTGAGTCATATATAAAGGAAGTACCATTGAGTACAACCGTAAACACCAATCATAAAAAATAATTAAGAGCTGAAATGCTTTACTTTTACCGTACCCTGTTGGAAGAACGGTTATTTTATCGTTTGCTGTATTTTAAGGTTTCTTAATGCATATATTTCAAGTCAGGGCAGAACTATTCAAGTGTAAAATACTGCAGAGATCTGTCAAATGTCGTATCTGCATCCAGTTGCAGTTTTTGAAAAGGACGTCAGGAACTGTGTTTCCATTATCGCGTTTTCATGGATTTGTCGAATATTTTACATTATAACATATTTGTGTATCTTTTTCCACACCTGTTTTTCTATTTTACTGTGACATGTCTTTGAGCTTTAATGCTATTATACCTTGAATCCCCCCCATAACTAGGAGAAATTGGTCTGGCGATTCACACAAGCTTACATCCAGACATCTCCGTCGTAATCCAAGCTACGCGAAATGTGCCAAGAATGGAACATGTGAAGGGCCAAACAGCGTACCGCAAGACGAAACAATGAGAAAAATAAAGCATTTTGATTGGCTGCTTCCCTTCTTTACGTTGCGTTTTGTTATTACACGTTTTTGAGTTTTGAGGACAACGTAACACGTTGCTATTTATGGCGCGTTTGGCCCTTCATAGGAACAGCACGAACACAATTGACATATTCGAAACACAGCCTTGAGAGCCCAACCACGTGTCATTGTTTTTATTGGGCCACTTTCACAAAATACCGTACGATATTTAATGCCAATAACACGTAATGCCAATAACACTTAATTTAATCGTAAATTTGTTTGTCGAATGTCATTTTGTATAGTTTCCCCTTGATGTTCTACATTTTTATAGTAAACCAGTTATCCGAGAAACGTTATGAAACATTGAAGCATGAAATGCACTTTATTTATATTACGCTATAGATGCATTTTGATGAATAATAAACTGTTTAAACTATTAGTAGCAAAACATACTGTGAAATTGGGCATCTAACAAAGCCAAGCCTTACAAGAAAAATATAATGTGAACAAAGTGAGAAACCCAGAGCAAGCCTACACCCTAAATAAAATAGGAAGCATCAGTCTCTTTTAAATCTAGCCAGATTGTGAGGTACTTCCGGTGACACCTTGTCGTAGTTAGTGTTGCCAACATTTTAAGAATGTTTATAGGCTGAGTCGATAAACACTGCAACTGTCTCGGTAACTGCGATACTTTCATCAAGCACTAAGTAAAATAAGCATTTTACATTTGATATTTCGTTCAAAGATGGCGGGTTGTCACCGGAAGTGGGCACTTATCAATCACTTGACTTACAAGCCCTATTGCCGTCAAAGACTTTCTTCTCTGTACATTTTTCTGGATTTCCGACAAGAGCCACAGTTTTATGTAATGCCTCCTTATGATAATACCTCTTTTATCATTCTGCCTGGTCGGCAAGTAGCTCTAACTATTACTAACTTCATTAGATCTAATACAGGTAGGCTTTTTGGAACATAACCTAGCTGTTCCGAGATTTGCCTTTTCCTAGCCATTCAATGGCTCTATGATTGTTTAGAGTGAACTCCCCTGGTAGGAGATAACATGGCACAACCAAATGTACACATGCACATAAGTATACTTATTTTGTAATTTAGACAACTGAACTGCTGGGCATGTATTAATTTAATTAGGTGAGTGTGTAGAATTAAATGAAAGTCGAAAGACAAATATATATTGACAGACTGATTAAATACATTATACAGATATTTGCTTGGGGCATAGCGTTGTACTCAAGGGTAATTGCCTCATATAAAGACTTTTTGTAACCTATGGTTGGTTGAAAAACTAGAGAAACCTCGTCACACAACCCGTGGAAAACTGCCCGTATATACGTGAGATCGACAAGGGCATTGTAAGCTATACCGGGTACAGTGAAAGGGACTGCTTTTCTCCCATGTTACTCGAGTCTGCTACTTGGCCACGGAGTAAACCGCCTGTGGTGACTTGTGATTCAGAAGTTATGAAAACAAGATCGGATTTATCTAGATTGCTACTAGGCATACATTGCGAAAAGTAGAAAAATCTTTTCTGATCTTAATTGTAGATCAATTGTAATTATGCCCGACCATTAAGTAAAATGTCACGCCTAAATTGCAAAACATCATGCTTTTGATATATTTAAGATATATATTTATAAAAGAAGAGAAAGAAAATTTGCCTTTCTCCAACACGATTCTTACTCTGGCTAGCAGGGCAAGCACTCTAACCGACTGAGCCACGGAAGGCTTGCGCAATAACGAACACATTTTTATCCAAGTGAAGGGTCCAAATCATCCAATATAGTGTTAGATTCTAGTATTCTTACATCGTTTAGAAAACGATCTAATTGGATAAACACTCACTCAACAAATTTTGTTCATAAATAAGAACAGTTCTGGTACAATAAAAAAAAATCTAATGTGAAAACAGAATTTTAAGGGATTTTTGGGGTGTTATTCTAAGACTTTCACTAAACATACAAATGATCGAGAGCCTCTTACTTTTACCTCTTCAGAAACAAAATTACATAATGTACTCATGAGATACCGTGATAACAAAAATACCTCAATTGGGGGGTTGTATGTGACTTTAATACAACCACTTAAAGGAAGATAGAGATAATCACTAACCCATACTTATATGCAGAGAATAAGACCGAAAAGCGAATACAGCAGCATAGTGTTTTTTAATCAGTGGGCCATGACTTTATAGCATCTGGTCAAACGTCTAAGGTCAACAACTAATGAAGTCTTACATGTTTAACAAAGTGGAAATCGTTATATGTGTCAGTAGGTCTCAAATTACCTGGTGTCAAGTTTGGTTAAAATTATCTCCCGGCTAGTCTTCAAGGTGTGTACATAATATCATATAAGACTACATTTATGCTTGACAATACGCCAGAAGGGGAATTAAAAAGTTAACGATGCGTACAACAACATTGGAGAAAGTTTCGGGTCTGGGGTTATGTGAATGTAATGGGAAGGAAATTGGTATTGGCAGCGTATGTAGTTCTTAGTCTTTACCTTGTATTATTTTAGGCAACTGGATCAGTCAATGTTCAAACGAATTAAAATAGATTTTAAAGCACTTATATGTTGTTTATAAGTCACGGCTTTAAAGAATTTGCCGCAACGTTTACTTAGGTTTAATATGTTGTCCATATCCAGCATTAATATTCCTAAACCCAATAAGCGGTTGAAAAACACGACACAGGCAACAATATAACAGGTGCACTTTAACAGTTATTATTATATGACGTTTATATCATATTTTTTTATCATCCACTGGCTGAAATATATCACATGGTCAATGTGTAACCTGTGATATTGACTCGAGGTGTAGAACTCTAGCTATTATTCACCTCGCCAAATTTCAACTAATCACCGAAGGATATTCCGCTTACCTCTCTGATTTGAGATGTGTCAACCATGTCGTCTTAGATGTACAAAACAATGATTTGTTACTCGTTTTTTAGCTATTAAGGTATGCTAATTTCACGATAATATAATAACACAGTTAAGGCCTTTCAATTCGTTCCATACAGACCCAGAGTAGTCATATTCACCTCGGCCCCATGTCTTAGTCTGTATTTACGACTCTGTGCATAAACCTCGTCAAAAGTCCATAACTGTATCATTTTAAATTGCGCCGGAAACAAGGCACATGCCACAGTTACTTAACTCACTAGTGAAAGAGCGACAACAAATATTGGATACATAATGTATAAATTATATTTCTGAGCTTTCGGAGGTGACTATCTCCATCATCAGAGAATAGGCAAATTCAAGAAAACAAAAGTTGTATATGGCTTATATACATGTAGCAGAACCATATAATAGATTAAAAAAGAGGGGAAAACAAAAACAGAGTAACAAGCAAGAAAAGCATGCATCAGGTAACAAAGTAGCCCAAGGTGTCAGGGCACAGTATATGACCTCTCTTTTTGCCACAGTCACCATCAGGGTGTTTATTTATTCTGGGTAGATAGGAAAATCTTCCGGAAAGTGGCCGGAGAACAGACTAAAACAATATATCCTCGTCTATTCGAGAAAAAACTGTGGATAAAAACTTTGTCCATACAACAAAGGGTTAAAAACGATATAAAGCTCGACTAGTTCAAGTAGTATCTCAACATGGAGCTTTCCACATAAGAATATTTAAGAGCAGATTTAAATACGTTTTTACATAATATGTAGGTTAGTAAACGTCGTTTTGATATTAAATATAACCAGGCCTTTCTCTGTAAACAATGTATTTAATCATTTAATTCGGAACGAAAGTATACGAGGGCAGCGATTATTATTACCCCGGTGCGGTGTAAAAGTTTACACAGCGGTGAAAAAACCTTCACCCCTGTGAAACGCTTACATCGGAGTGTTAATATTTATACCGAGCTGAAAAGGTTAACACTTTAATTTTTTTCCACCGCAGTGGACATTTCTTGGCCATAATACTTATGTTTTCACCGCAGTGTGGAAATTGTTCACGCAATTGGTGTAAGAGATCACCACCACGCAAAAACCAATTGGGACGTGAAGACGTTTACATCAGAAAATAATTATTTAAACTGCAATTAAAGGGTTTTCATTGCGGTACTAAATCTTCCTTCGTTTACACCGAATTCATGGAGTTAAAATAACCTTTAGTGGGTACTTGTGTAAATAAATTCAACGTGGCGTAAACTTTTTCAAAATTTTACGCCACGGTGAATTTATTTACACAAGTATCCACTAAAGGTTATTTTAACTCCATGAATGATGTATCTCTTTCAAACTGAATAAAGGTGGGTCACAGCCTACGCCTCTGAGGGAAGGACACCTCGGTCACCTGTGTATAGAGCTCCGACGAATCTTCTGTATAGACAATAATTTTGTTCACACCGTTTTATATGCTAATTATTGCACTTCATTCACTCGGTTTACTACAAGAGGTGAATATGACTGGGCCTAGTGTACAACATATATTAAGGGTTGACCAGTTTTTTTTAGCAATGTTACAAATGACCCCCTTTAGAAATCTGTCAGAGTCGGCGAAGCAGAAATAGTTGTTACCCGACCAGGGAAGCCCTAAACTAGTTTAATGGTCAAACAGATATATATTTAGAAGATTTGAAACCCGATATATAACTAAATGCATTTCTCTACTTCGGCAGGGAGTTCGGAACGAGGAATGTCAGATGTTAGCTTGATATCAAGGCAATGACATGATAATTGTAGCACCTGTGCGTTAAAGTTCAACCTTGTTGAAATGCCCTCCAACAATCCTAAAAACAATTATCTGCTTCGGTAACGATTACTATGTAGAGCAAGTGACGCTTAGAGCTAGCAACAGCTTAAAAGGAAACCGAATCAGGTTAAATTCATTCCAGATTTGACATATCCTAATATGAGAAGTATATTATTATCCGAATGGTTGTGTACTCGTTTTGTGACACCTTATAGTGTTTTGTTTTGGTCCACACAGTCATTCAGCATTTTCAGTCAATCATGGGCCTACGATGTAAAACTTTGTCTGGTATCATCATCAGTATTTTTGCCACGGTTTTACTGGGTTTGGAGATAGCCTTTAACGTTTATGCTATCAGTTTAAAAAGAACCTTCAACTTAACGCAAACGCAAGGTAAGATGTTCACTTTATTTGGAGAATAGGAAAACATATTTGGTTAGTATTGGTCTATTTTTATTCATCTCCAAATTTCTTCTAATAATTATAATAACTTAATTTATACTAGCTTATACATAATTAGCATATAGCTAGTCTCCCTTATAACCCAGATATAATGTTAGTAAAAATATTAGTAATACAAGTTATTATATACAATGTAATTAAAACCAATGTAATGTTTTTTCTTCTTACAAATGTTAAACCAACATCGTCCTTGGATAGTAGAAGACTTTTTGTCTTCAGAAACAGTTCACGCCCTAGTGTGGTTTAAAAGTTTACGGCTGTGAAATTGTTTACACGGGGGTTTTACTAGTTATGGCGTTTGTTGGCGGGTACATACGAAGTATTTACATGGTCAGTTTGGAAATATCAGTCGAGCCGTTCATGGGTAGATTGCCAAGTTCGTATTAAATGCCTGTAGTAACCTAATACGAAATCCTATGGAGATAGCAATTGACCAATCGTATTGCAAACAAATTACTCTGAGGGGTAATACAAATATTTATTCCGCGGTCTAAAAGTCTGCACCTTATCATCTTAAACATTTCATCGCCGTTTGAATGTTAGACTGCAGCGAATACGTTTACACCGCGGTATAAAGTCGCTACATAAACACAGAAAGTTTTGAGTGTTCCATATATACCGTGGGTTATATAGGGCACATTCAAGTATTTTTTAGTAGCAACTTTAGACCGCGGTGAAAACGTTTCGACCGAGGTGAAACACTTAATCTTCAAAACCACACGCAAGGTTTGTTCACATCAGAACTCTTGTTGTATACAATACGATAAAGAGTTGTCTATTAAATATATGTGGTATGGCCTCGGCTTGAAAAGTTGTCGGGACTGAATTTCCATTGGAAAAGTATATACTGCAGTGAAGATGTTTACATCGCGGTAAAAACATTTACACCGCAGTGAAAAGCCGCGTTGAACCATTTTTTTTACCGACATGCAAACATTTACACCGCGTTAAAAAATTTGCCACCGCGGTGAGTAAGGCTAATACCGCTGTGAGTGGTAAGAAACAAACTTTCACCGCGTTAAAAACGTTCAAGTTGGGGTAAACACAGAGAAATAAAATAAAAATAAGTTAAAAAAAATGGAATGTCCACAACATACTGTTACTTTTAGGGACATTAAAGTTTTTTTCGTTTCTGTGCATCTTTTGTGACATTAAACCACGAAGTGAATGTTTACACTGCGGTTAAAATGTGTTTCCTGCTGTGTAAATGTTTTCTCGTGGTGTAAATGCTTATAATGCTTTGTAAATGTTTATACCGCGGAGTGAATGTTTATACCTCAATGTATGCTTTTTTACGTTTTTACCGCTCACATTAACTGTTTTCACAGCCGTGTAAATCTTTTCATCGTGGTGTAACTCCCTGATTACCGCAGTATAAACATTCACACTGTGGTAAAACATTTACACAGCGATGAAAAAGTTTAACACAGTTTAAATATTTTAACCGCGGTATAAATGTTTTCACTTTGGTGTACAGTATAGGGGACATTCAATGTATCTTTATCTTTCTGAGTTTTTGTGACGACTTAACCGCGATGTAAATGTGTTCAAAGTGGTGTTAATATTTACACAGCGGTGAATAGGCTTAAACGGCACAGTTACTATTTACACCGCGGTGTAAAGCCGCTACAGAGCATTGCAAAGTAAAACAAACCTCGAATGTCCACTTTTACCGGCGTTGCTTAGTGCAGTTTCCTTCATCCATTGTGCTGACACGCCCTCATATAAGTGAAATAACCTTAAATACGGCGTTGAATCAATTGAATCAATCAATCCTTGTTAGTGTCGTCATGTCGTCAGTTGCACGCAACAAACTTAGCTCAAAGAAGTGACCACTCGGCCACACGAGTAAATAGCTCTTTAAATCAATTCACAGTTATATATTCTATGCTACCCTTAGCGAGCTGCATAAACAGTTTAGGATATAAATTGTGATAATTGTTTTTTTTTTTTTTCTTTTTTGTTTTTACTTCTTCAATGAGTTAAATCAAATTATCTGTATAGGCTAATAATGTGTTTACACTCATTTTTTTTGTCACTGGCTTTACTGTGAAAAGCCGATACATCTCAGCTTGGTGTAAAGCATCTAAATCTAAAGTCTAAGTCATGCAGGTCTAGTAGCCAAAGAGGCAGAAACGTTTATTACCCAGGTAAAGCAGCACATGTGACTGCCTCAAGTGTGACCAATTTTGTAAATTTTGTCATAGTCAACGTACAGACCCCACTGAGTTGTTAATAAAACTGCGTTCACATTTTTTGTAAGATTTCTTGTTTTCCACTGGAAGCCACTTAAAATGAACTACTGTAATTTAAATGTATGGTGGACCGGTTGTGTCATAATTTATTTGAGTTTTTGCAGATAAAAATAACCTAACATTAGAAAAAAATAACCGTAGCTAATCAGGACCTATAAGAATGACAGAATAAAGTTATTTATCTGATCAACAACATTTTAATATACATTTATTTCATTGACATGAACGGAGAGACTTGGTCCACTCGGAAGTCATCGAATGTTCGTTGCACATCATCTCGGACGTGAATCGACCATCGCCATTTAAGTCGGAACATTTTCACAGCCTGGGTAAAACTGCCAAGTAGATAGATTCCAGAGTTTCCGTTTGTTTTACATTCAGAACATAATTTACTCCTAAACTAAACATTGTGCATCTAAAGCCATAATAAATTCGCTCATTAACCCAATTTTGCTTATGTGTTTATTGCGCATACGGCGGTAAAAAAAAATCAGGCGAACAAAATGTATCATTTTGAGACATATTCATACACAAATCACGGCCGAACTTAGTGATGATAGAAAAAGAACGAGAAATGACGCGAGGTTTGGTCCACACTGTCGACATTTAGTATGTCGCGTCTAGTATAGGCCTACGACGTATAATTTGGTCTGGTGTCGTAATCAGTATTTTTTCCACGGTTGGACTGGGTTTGGGGAGAGCGTTAATGTTTCATGCTTAAGTTTATGGAGGTTTAAAAATAACCTTCCTTGCCACAAACTCAAAGTATGACGTTTGCTGGGTAATTAGATATGTCTAATTTTAATCCTGTATCCGTTTATTGTTTGTAAGTATTTAGCCTTTGTCCATTATTGCTAGGACATCAACATGCATAAACTGAGTACAGTCGTCAGTAAGTAATACAAAACGACGTAGTCCACTTCAATCAATTTAATTGGGAAGCCTTTCCTACAAAATAAAAGCAATGCCATACATATTTATATTTTAAAGTATATCGTCTGTGTGTAAGTTAAGTAATTTCCTGAAATACATCAATTAGGCTAGGTCTATCGATTTCTGATTGCTTTTTGTCAATGTTAGGTTACTCCGCCTAAATGTAAAGATAAACATGGAATATAAACCCCAAATAGACATTAAGAAATCATAGATATTTGTTGTTTTGTCAGATTAGAATAGTGCTTAAAAGGACAGTAAACATAAAACAGTCAATCTCCCGTAGAAATACATTAACAGTCAGCTACAAAAAATATGTATATGGTTTAACAGAGTGTTTCGAAATTTATCATGACCTTGTGACAGCTGCGCTAAGCAGATATATGTATAGTGGCCATTCTTGCCATATAACATGTGAATTCAACCTCGCAAATAGCATAATTCTTCTAAAAAGAGTTGTTAAAACTTCACCACAAATAATACCTGCGAACAAACTATTGTGACGTAATATTTTGCAAATTTTCATTAAGTTATAGTTTATAATTTTGATAAACAGGTAAAGTATTATGAAATGACCTGAACTGATATCTTTACGTACTGTTGCTTTACAAATACAGGCTTTAACTAAGAAGGAATATTTTTACATCTACATTGTATATCAGAAGCGTTAAAATAATGTACATCTAACTAGCTGCCATTGTAATGCAAGCAACTCTTTTGTTAGACTCAACACCACGCTATTAACAACAATATAGGCTACTTTACCATTTCTGCAGCAAAACAAAAATGTTTTTTGCTTTTTTTGCAGTGGAGTTGATATCGTCATCAGGCTTGGCCGGGATGGGATTCTCTTTGTCAGAATCATTTATCACAGAAAGATTCGGATATAAAGTGGGTTACAGTTTTATATGGATCTTGACATCTCTCTCTGCCTTGATGATGTGGATCGCAACCATCTTTGCTGACTCGTATACCAACTGGTTTGGGATTCTCGTTGTGATCACATTTCTAATGAGTAAGTAGTAAATAATGCTGTGTGTTGAAATACTTTATGTAGTGGACATTTTATATTTTAAAGACGTATAAACATGAGTTTAATATCGCAAAACTTCAAATCAAATCAAACTTTACTTCACTTCGTAGACACTCTCCACAAGAAAGCACTCGGTAGAAACTTGTTTCCGTTATTCATATATTGGCTTAAATGTAATTCAAGAATTTTCACAAAGTTAACTTGACAATCTAGATCAAACTTAAGAAATGTTTACATTGCAACTATCAACATTTGAATATAAACCGGTGGATTTATGATGTTCTTTATTTTTTCAGGTGTTAGCCAAAATGCAGGAAGCACACGAATGGCCGCCATAACACTAGTCAACATTCCAGAGAAACACACAGGAAAAGTTGTGGGATTATATTCTGCGTGCATTGCTACAGCAAAGCTATTTTACAGTTTGATTTTCCTTTATGTTTTCCAGGAAAACATGCAAGGTTTCTTTTTAGCTATATCTATAAGCTATGCATTGACTATTGGCATCTGTTTCTTCATCCATAGACCACTAGACGAAGCTTCCCGATTGTCTAACCTAGAAGAAAAGTCGTTGATTCCAGAGAATGTCCCAACAGATGAATCCAAATTCGATGTAAACCCTAACAATTTTGCCCATCTGATTGGATCTCGTGATTTTCACATTATTTTCTGGCCCTCGGTTATACATTACGCCATAATGTTTGCATTCATGAACAATGTATCGTTCATATCTTATTCGGTAGGGGTAGATGTCCCGATGTATTTAATATATGTATTAGCTGTGACCATTGTAAGTGGAAGGATATCCTTCGGTCTTATATTTGACAGATTTGGTTCTAAGCGTTGTGGATTTGCTTGTCTACTATGTGGATCATTGTGTTCAGTTATGGCCACATTTATTTCAACATTTGTATTAAACCAGACAACCATATTTTTCATCACTATTTTATTCGGAGTCGGTCTTTCATGTGGTATCACGATGCCAACATCTTTATTATCAGTTCGCTTTGGACAAAATCATTTTTCCTTTATCATTGGTTCGTATTATTGTATGACAGCAACGTTTTGTCTTATATTTCAAACATTGATAGGATTTGTGTACGACGCGCGAGTTGAAACAGATGGGTTCTGTTACGGGCCATACTGTTTTCAGATGTCTTTAGGTATAATGGTTGTTGTATCAACCCTTTGTTTTATTTTTCAAATCATCGGTTGTATGCTGCAAACTTAACTCAAAGAAGTAGAAGTACGCATATATAGTCTTATTTTAAATTGACGTCTTCCTTTTCCCTACAATTATTTTAACGCCATGACTGATGTATTTCTTTGAGACATGGTGTAGCCAAGGCCGACGTTTTACATCAAAGCACACCTCTGTCACCGGAGTGAAGAGAACCAAATAGTCTCGGAGATACAGATTCACTGCTGCCGGCAAACAGCTGACTAGACGTTTAGGATATAAACTTTGAATATTTGTTTGTATTTGTTTTAATTGTTTTACTATTTGTGTTAGTAAATGATTTGTATGGGCTATAACACTGCTTACAATGTTTAATGTTATAAATTTGCCTTTCGTTCACATGCTTTACAACAAGAGGCCTATACAATGACAATATAGCTGCTCCTGGTGTACACCATCTACTTAGGACAGGCAGACGTAGCTCAAGTCAATATAATTTTCTTTCTGTGATATAAAATGTTTTTGGCTATGTGAAAAATGACCCTCTTTAAGCAATACTGCAGGGTCTTATTAATACAGGGCATGTAGCCAGCTGAGCAGAAACACTGATTACCAAGCAAAACTAGCCCTCGACTAGGACATTGGTCCAACAGGAAAATATAACAATCTGAAACACGATATAACTAAATGCATTAATAAGCTCCTACATGGAGTTCGGGACGATGAATTTGAGACATTTGTTACAGGCGAGTTGTCGGGCCCGTGTTATCTCAATATATATGACAATGAAACGATGATCAAATTTCATCATGTCAGCACTTAAACGTTAACAGTTCAACATCATGGCAATGCCCACCCCGAAATTCAGCACTTGAACGTCATTGCAAAGCCCCAAAATCCTAAACAAAACATGTCTGCGTTGGTAATGATAACTATATAAAGTCAGTGATAAACGTGGATGCTTAGAGCATGCAGGTACTTATAAGGAAATCTGCTCAGATGAAATACATACTAATTTTGACAGATGCTTATGTGAGAAGTTTTGTACTCGCTTTTTGACACCTTATGGCGTTTTGCTTTGTCCCACACCTGCATTTCCAGTTCCGTGGGACAGCGATGCATAACTAGTTCTGATATCGTCATAAGTAATGCTGCTACAGTTTTACACCATCAGTGTAAAAGTTTTTTGAATGAAATATCAGTTGGTGATGTTTTGTTTGGGCCGCCTACAGCTGACCAATATAATCGCATATTAAGCAAACGTTGGTCAAATGAAGAACATTACAAATTATCTGTAAGACTGAGATCTAAAATGGGTGAATATCTTAAGACTGGAAAATGAAGGGCCTATATTGGTCCGTAAAGTTAACAGGTAAAGTTTGGTTCAGGATGGCACGTAACCGTAGGACAGGCAATCGTCGTGACCGGTGCAGCTGCTACAAGTTCAGTTTACCTCACCAATGAATTGAATACACATAAAATTACATAACATAAAATATGACATCCTCAAACCCGTACCCACTATCAAACAATATTGGAATATTGCGAGATAATGGTGCTCGGGCTGAAACGCCTCGTACACCCCGACGACAGGGATAAGTAATCAAGGAAGGCAGAACCTTGTTTTAGATAAACTAAGCAGGAAGATACACCCAAGTGGTTTGTTTTACCCCTGATATAAAATTGATTTATTTAATGACTTTAAGTCAAATAATTTTATCAACCCGATTTAGATTGATAATAACGTTTTAAGACGATTTGGTTCAAACAAATTATAACATTAAAATGATGTGATATAGCCCACGACAATTATATCCGCAATTCATCCAACAAATATAATTGTTGGCAAGTCTACGCAATTTGTAATAATAGTTACTTTTTCAATATTATTCATTGATTTCTTTCCTAACATATGTCTTTGTTAAACTTTGACATAACCTACAAATCTCGGAGTGGAATTAATGGAAAATCTCTAGCATTCACGTGAAGAGGAAAATATGAAAAACTAATTTGTTTCTGTGATAACAAAGGTATGTGACGTGTAATGGAAGAGATAGCCTTTGATTAACCCTTAAACTATATCCAGAGAATGTAGGCGATACCTGCCAATAGCAACATTTTTTTCTAACCAGTGGACAATGAGTTTGCGGCAAATAACAAGCCTTATGTAAACAATGTAGCATAAGCACCTCGCCTAAATCACTCGCTGAATGTGCGTATCGAAGCGCTGTTCACAAGAAGGCCTACATGCTACGAT
>JAVFBZ010197132.1:0-14056 GCA_032466195.1 Katharina tunicata | reverse complement strand
ACTATTTATTATATGATAGTAAGCTATAAACAAAATGAAAACCCGCCTACCCGATCTACATATTTAGACATTAAAAAAATAAAATAAACACGTTTGTTGAACTTACCTGGGCAGTCGTGATATAACAGGGCGAGTCTGCTTGTACATGGTTTGTACATGGCTACATCGACAGCAATATACAAGCCAAATCAACCGCTCATGGGCAGTGTGAACGGTCATGAAGATCACCTTTAACTTAACAGAATTAAACTGAAGAGGTATTGAAAACCGATTTTCCAATTTCTCTGGTTTTCTTTGATTATATTACGTGTGTTATCATGGGTGAATTAAAGCTTGATACTATATCATTTATCTAGCAATTTTGTACATCAAAGGATATGGCAACGCAACAGTATAGGTTACATTTATTTTACAATAGGAAGTCGATATCCTGTTTTTAAACCCACATACTTTGCATATATTACGATGTTTAAGCAAAGGAATTCCTGATAACAGATGTACATAAACAAACTAAAATAGCCTGGTATATTTGTCAAATAGGCTCGTACGTTTCTAGATATTGAGCAGAATACCCGCACTGTATTGACAAACAAATTTCGTTACAAACATATCTTACACAATTTAAGCAGGTTTAAGTCTGGTGTGCCCTAGTGCTATCTGAGCCAAATGGCCTCATGGTTTGTTGCGGTGTCCTGTTTTTCATCCTGTAAATGTATTATGAATTTTTGTTGTGTTGCCAGCATTGTTTAGACTAGTTTACTTAACCGATTGGACTGACACGCCATCATATATGTGAACTAACACACACTAAGTACGTCTGAAATCCCAATCAGTCAAACAAAACCAAATAAATACTACCCACACAATGATGAATGGAGAATAAATATATTGCCCTTCTGTAAAATACTTCATAGAACATACACATCCAGTACTGCTTTAATTTCTAGGAGCGTGCAATGAACATGAAAATGCTTCCATTAAATGTTAGTCCATATATCAAACAATGATATGATGACAATTAAGTGCGTGGATTCATAGACTACAAACACTCAACACTAGAGCGGAAGTAAAAATAAACATCTAACAATATTATGATAGCTATCACTTAATTGTTAACCTCTGTCGGTATTGATAACTTTGGTGTTTGAATACGAATCGACAAAACGCAAACCTTGTATTGACAATAAGTCATTATCTCAACTGCGTTTAGCGAAAGTGTGTTAAACCACGAAGTCATTAGCCGGTGATTTATCGAATTTAAAGTTCCTGGTCATAACATGAATCTATCTAACAATGTTTTTTAATAGGTTTAATTCCACTGCCCTTTCCTTGGAAAATGTTATTATTCCACTCTGCTCCTTATGGGGAAAAGGGAAGTTGTCCGGTGGTACAGATCGTCGGGTTGTGTTTACAATGTTTCTTCCCGGATTTCTACAATACTTCAGAACGTCTTTAAATACGATTTAAATAGAAACAAAAAAAGGTTAAATTAACAAGTTGCTAACAAGCTGATTTCACATTGCAATTACACTTTTAAATGGATTCCTCGTTGTCCACTGAAAGCAACTTAAATTTAATAACTGTAAGTAAAATGTAAGTTGGACTTTTAATAGATTTAATTTAATTTATCAGATATTTAACTATATTCAGTACATTTGCACAGTTTCGGATTTGCAAGGTTTAACTTTGGAGTAATGTGGGTTATTTTTTTTCCAAGAATTATGTAAATTAAAAGCCCACCTTACATTTTACTTAGAGTAGTTCAATTAAACTGGCTTTCAGTTGGAAACGAGAGAGAAACAGTTTTGTTAACAACTTGGTAGAGTCTATAATTTGGCCAATCTGACATTTTGTTTTCTTCCAAGGAACGCCGTCTTTGAATTGACGACCTTACATGGCCAGATATTTAACCTACCTAAGACCACGGATGTTTTCAACATTTTTATCATTACCTGCTATTGACTTTTGTGGTAATCAGGGACCCAACTTGAGAACATCATCAATCATCAATCGTGTCCTGTTATCCTACAGAATAACACTAGACTGATAGGCTTCCGAAATGAAGATGACTGATTCATACAGAGCAATTAACATAATATTATGCAACCGTTACTAGCGAATTGTTGAGGTTAACAACGTCTGTTGTGCATCATTTGACAAGGTCTCAATCCAAGTCTCAGATCCGGAAAACGATATCATATAACAGTCGGCGAATATCCCGATTTCACGGTCATGTTTATTAGAATAACTAAGTATAATTCTGGAAGATAAATGTAAGCCTGAATCATAATATAACTATTGAGGTTACCTATTCAGCCATTGATAGATTTGATTTGATAAACATCTGTCTTTATTACCAATAACATTGAAAATATATTCCGAGTGAAATTGAAACTAAAAATACGGATTTTTTCTCCTTTTTTTCTTCGAATTATCCAGTTCACACACAGCCGTACGATGAATATAATATCCGTTTTCTTTCAAATTAACCCAACAGATGGTTGGTGGGAGCTTCCTGTGCCATCGATCTTCAAGAATCGAAATTGCTGTTGTGTCCTGGTTTTCGATTGAACATGACCCGAAACGGTTTATATTTTAACTATTTCAGTTTCTTTAAATGGTTATTGTTATGTATTATAGCAGAATTGATGATTTAAAATGGAGCACGTGACTCAAGCATTCTGATACACTTTATGAATTGGCATCTACATAACTATGCGATATAAGAGATGTATAATATTGCTCATTTAATTAGTCCTAGTAGTTCGTTTTCTTTTTCTAAGTTATTATTCCCGGGTGATGGAATCAATAAAATAAAGAATGTGTTCAGAGAATATAAGACACGGTCGCTTTAATAATACAATATATATTACAATTTATACTTGCTATCCAAAATAATTGCGTCCGTCATAGAATCTTGCAAGGAACAATGTTTCAAATGAAACAACAATGGGCGTCACCTAACTGACAGTTGGTAGCATAGAATCTCTGTATATATAATCGGAATGGTCAATACATAATATGTCGTGTTGGAGAAAGTGACAACCATTGCCACAAATCAATGTTGTTTTGGAGGTTTAGTGACAAATCGAAGCGTCATCCGATCAAACTGCCCAATGGTATGCTATCTGTGACCAATACAAAATGAACCTAGTGTTGTCTACGTCGATCACATGGCGCCTTCCAATTCTGTGTACGTGTTTTATGGCAGACTACTTCTCTATCCAATGATTAATACTATAAAGGCTCAATTAAAAGCACTTCATAAACCATTGATAAAGTACATATATAAACAAACAGATGATGTTGATCATGATAACTTAATGGTTAGTCTATAGCTGTATAAATGATTAATTATTGCCGCTATCGTGATTTCCTTTGCCAGAAAGCAAAGCTCGCTTAAGCAATAATTGATTGACTTTGACTAATAGTGACAATTCGTTCCCTCACGACATATACCTATAAATTTGTTAATTGCTAAAACCCTTTGGCGGTACTCCAACAGTTCTTAAACGAGAAAATAATCATCGTCGTGCAGTATATGTGTACATCTCGTTTCATCAGAAGGATATTAATATGTACAAATCAACATACATTATTAAAACTTGCCTTTTAGACTTTTGAAGAACGTAGATCGGCGTAGAGTACGAGACCCGTATACAAACAACGAACCCAACGAATACTGACAATGGCGTACACACCTATACCAAAACGTCGCACCTGCAGCCAAGGGAGGCCGCCATCCACATGCAAATCCCATGTTGTAATAAATACACATCTACATTGGTAGAGTAATGTCTGGAGTGAACAGAAAGATTTGAGTGTTTTTATGATGTAACTCAAGTAGCTCAAATGTAACTCAAGTAGATATAAAAGGTAACAGATAAATCTGCTTTATTTAGAATCATAATAATTAGCTTTACAACAATAATTTGTGTAAGTCCACTAAGAAAATGATCAGTATTCATTAATCAATTTACTAATTTAATCAATGTAAGTTGAAAACATAATATGTCTTGCAACAGACTACTGAATAATAGTTCTGGTATTATAGTTATTTACCAGTTTATATGAAAAAAAGCACGAGTCTGACCAGTGTTTTTGATAAGGCAATCGTTATTTAAGAGATTTATACGGAGAAAATTAATTAGTTCTTTTAATGTTTACGACCAATTTGTGCCTTTATTTTGCATGTGTGCATTGATAAGTCAGTTATGTGAAAAGGACGTTGTTGAATTAAGGACGATCTTCTTGTAGGATAGTCATTAATAGCGGACTGCCTTTTGAAATAGTTTTTGAGAGAGAAAGGATTTGTGTTAACATGGTACATGTATATGAATTTATGCGTGTAACCTAGACGTATCTGTTAAGGGAAGTGGTAATGGATTGTTTTTCCTACACAGTTCAGTGACACAATCAATTCAATTCTAATCACTGGGATTGCCCTTTTAGGAGACGGAAAGAGGGCGGAGATTGATATAAGTTAAGCAGAGGACATATTTAGGCTGTGATGAATGGACTGTTACTTGTTTTAATATGTAAATATTTAAATGGAGTAGTAAAATGCAGAATTGTCCAACCTAATGGGTTGAAAAAATCGAAGAGAAAAAACCACGACATAATTTATCAAACTGATTGTATTACATCAATTAGAGTGCAGTATGACCCAATTAATTCATACATCTGTATGTTGAAGGATAGAACCAATCAATCTGCATAAGCAGTTTGAGAACGCAACCAACCAATCTACTTAATCAGTTTGGGAAACCAACTTTATTAATTAGTTTAAGGACCCAACCAACCAATCTATGTAAACTGTGTGAGTATAAAAATATATCAATCTACCTAAACAATTTATAAACCCAACAAATGTATATACATAAACAAGTTGAGAACCGAACTAATCAATGTACATAAAGAACTTGAGAACACCAATCTACATAAACAGTTGAAGAACCCAACCAACAAATCTACATAAACATTTTGATTGCCCAACCAATCAATCTACATAAACAGCTTGAGAATCCAACCAACCAATCTATATAAACAGTTTGTGAAACTAACCAATCCGTCTGCATAAACAGTTTGGGAACCCAATCAACCAATATACATAAACAGTGTGAGTATCTAAGTCAACCAATCTACCTTAACAATTTAAAAACTCAACAAATATATATGCATCAATAATTTTTTAGGCGAGTTTGAGATCTTAATCAATAAATCTACATAAACCATCGGCAAACACATCCAACCAATCTACATTAAATGATTTATACCCAATCGATCAATCTACATAAATAATTCCAGAACCCAATAAATCAAGCTATCTGCCAAACCAATAAATTTACATAAGCACAAGACTCAAATCAATCAGTCAACACAAAAACCTAACCCATCAGTATACATGAAACATTTAAGAACCTATTCAATCATTCTTAATAACCAACTTGAGACCCAGACCACTCAGTTTACATTAAAAATTAAAAATCCAATCAGTCGATGTAATTAAAAAAAAAAAGCCAAATTATCAAACAATTTAAGAAACCAATCAACCTGCACAAACAATAAGAAAATCTAATCAATCTAGATAAACCATTTTAGGACCCAATCGATGTACATAAACAATATTAGGAACAACACTATTTGATGATTATAATTTATTTGAAAGGAAACGAAAAACAGAATGGAGTCGAAAGCGCCAAACGACTTGTTGATAGTCAACGAAAAATCAAATTTCGTTGATGCGATTTCAAATTTATTTATATGTTGAAAACAACAGTGTCCGATTACTCAAGCGGTACTAAACAACTGACTTCTCTCGCGGTGATATGTTCACTTACATTGATAATATGGATTGGAGAATGTGCGACCTAAAAGATACATTCGCGACATGTACGGGCGAAGTTAGGTGTCTTAAACTATACATTTCTGAGAATTGATTGGAGATCGTCAACATTTTTAGAATCTCCGAAGTGAAGATTGCAAATGATTTTGAATAGAATGTAAACATCCCATTTTAGCTACTCGTTGTTATAAGTTTATGTGAAGTAAAAGACCGACTTTTTTCTTGTAATTGTTTTGGGTCATGTATTTATTATGTTATATGATCCCTTGTGTATTAGCGTCGTTCTGATTTAGTGAGCCGTATGATTAAGTATTCCACATTGTGTCTTTGTGGAAACGATTGCGTGCATCAGACGTTGTATTGCGCCTCTTGTTAATCGAGGGGATGTACTAAACGTTGGTCGTTTCTATTCTGGGTAATGTGGTCTTTTCCGTTGGTTGGTCCCACGCCGTTTTTTTTTCTGGAGAGAATGCTAATAGTCCCTAATGTACTTAGGCCTTTACAATACTTCTAATTCACTAGTGAATTTCCTCTTAAAAGAGCCGAGCATCCAATTTCCCTTAAGTGGCTTCATTTTCACGTGAACGATTTACATACTGGTGATAGCAATATATAACAATGTAATAGAGATCAGATACCATTTAAAGAAGACGGTGTTGACTCTTGTTTCGGTGGGACATTCCTCACTGACCTGATATAATAATTACAAACACACGAAATGAATAAATCAATTTTTATAATATGACCCCCCGGTGTGTTTCAATGAATCTCGATTACATATTAAATAAGCAGGTTATCAAAATTAAACATTTACTTCCTGGAAATGTCTAGTTTGAGCAATACAAAGCCATTATTCCCCTTTACTTTTCCAACGTCTCCTTTGCCGATTTGCAATTTGATTTTGCATACATTGAAATAGTTACTGTTTATGGCGATGAAGTGGCATTTATGTAATATAACGGTAAATAAGTTTGTGTCATTTTATTTTTGAAATATAAAATTGTAGTTAAATTCTACGTTATCCATGATATTCAAAAGTGTTCCTCTTTTCTAAATTGATAAAAAAAATCAACAAAGAATTGTGACACATATGTCTTTGTTTGATAAATAAATGAACGGGAAAGTAAATATGTAATAATTAACAAAGAGACACAAGATGAACTCATTGTTATTCTCTTAAGTTTGATTGGTCGGTGGTCACGTCGAACTTTATGCTTGCTGAAAACCGTTTTAATGGGTAAATCGTCTGCATTATTTTCTTGTATAACGGTTCAATACAGATCGATAAGTAATCGGCACGCTTTACTAGATCAACCCGACTTTTTAATGTCCCTCGTAGACAAAACTTGCCATGAGAACAATTAGTTATGAATTGATATTCAACAATAAACGTAATATCAGTTGTACTGCATACATATCAACAAGAAACCATTAAATGAAGGCAAGCACAATTTTCTTTCCCTACATTTATTCAAAAATACATAAGCAGACAGACTGTCCAGTGTAATATCTTTTACCATATTTTGCCAAGCTTGGTTCTTGTTACCAACGTCTGACAGTTCTTAATGACCAGTCTATGATATAGTGTATGCAACAGAAATAGGTGTCACAAAATCTGCTTGTTGCGGCAGTGTAAACCATTTTAAAATCAATACACAGCCAATATTCCTTCGAATTTCGATTAAGTAATACCTGGACCGAAAACGCACGGCAGGAATAATCAAATATTCAATAATTAATAAAGTTTAAACCTAATCAAACAAGAAGTAATAAATTACCGTTAAGGCAAAACTGAATACTATCGCTCGAGCGTCTTGGCTTCTAGAATGTGTAAAACCTAGAATAAGAGGCTTAAACACCAGCACCTAGACTTACATTCCCACACGAAATAACCATTGGGCCCGCTTAGTCAAAAGTACTGACCATTCACGACATAAACAATGGATAAAGAGATTAGCAAGTGGAAGCCATAGCCAAATGCTAAAGTCGTATAATTATAAACCAAAAAGTCAGTTTGAGAGGAAATTGATTGTGAAATTAATTCATTGTTATCTCATCCAATTACAATTTAATATATCACGAAAACTTATCTCGTCAATCCAACTTAAAGCATTAACCATAGTTTCATTAATGGATTAGTTTTACAGAATCAGATCCAAGTGAGTCTCCTGATATAAGTAGGTCAGTACTACGACCGGTTGTCGAGTGCGCGGTATTATATGTCTAAATAGTTTATTATGATATGCTTCATTCTACGGTGTCCCATAGACGACATTAAATCTTTTTTAATTTTTATTTATTTTTTATTATTCTTTTTGTTCGTTTATCAATTCAGTTTGATTTCATTTTTTAGTTTCCACCTAGGTGATAATTCCAAAGTTTCATTTTTTTGTTTTCACATACGTGAAAACTCTCGAGTTCCTTTTTTTCCCAGTAGGTTTTTATTTTTTTAATTAGCCACATGAGCTTTGCCTCGTACTTCTTCATCGCACTGTATTCAATAAAACTGGAGGAGAAAACTGTTTCTGATGTAAGCATATTTAAAGACTTTAATGTGGCTTCTCTGGCAAAATGACATGTCTCCTACATGTAGGCCACCGAGTTAGGCGAGAGAGAACCAACACGACTCAACATTCATATGAATATAAATAAAAACAAAACAAAAAACTCAGGAGTTATCACCTAGGTGGAAAGTTATTCACCTAAGTGAGAGCTAAAAATGGAAACTTGGGAGTTTTCACCTAGGTGGAACAAACGTGAACAATAAAAATATAACTTCAAAATAAAAAAAATTGTTTAAGTCGTCTATGGCCGTTGTTTAATCTCGTTGAGAAGACACATTCGCAGAGAACAGACTTCAACAGGTACCAATTTCCGTGGACAACACACAACTGTCCGAATTAGGCGACTCGGAACAGACCAATAGAGAATTCCGCTGGTGCCAAGGTTCATGCAACACGTCAGTCAATTGATCCCATATTGACGTTATGCGGGTTATGCGGTAGATGGAATATTTGAATCTTGACGACAAATATACTGTTTTGGTTTTCATATGCTTATGAAAGTCAATGTTTACGTATTCCTGTATTGTCTCTGTTCTCTCATAGGCTAATAAATACTCAGAACGAATAATTGAAGGGCCTAGTGCAAGAAGGTGGCTAAGTCACATTTTACCAAAAATTGAGTTAGTGTTATATATATATTCTTCTGTGATGGACCTAGCCCTCAGAAAACTTATTTAACAGATTAGCGCCCCCTAACCGGTATTATTCAAGCAATTTGATACCACACTGGTGGGCTAAGTCCAACCATGGACATAACCACTTTATTGCACTAAACTTAATGGACCTAACCCCTTTTTTGCATAGTATTTCAGATTTCCAATATGGCGTCAGCGAAAGGATCGCGTTTCCCAAAGTTCTGATTATTTCAATTTTAATAAGCATACGGACAGCTCAGGTGAGTTAAACTGGCTGAATGCCAGAAAATGTGTCTTAAGTCACACCTTATGCAACTTTGTCTTTACTGTGAAGTATTTAATTAAAAAAAAAAACGGAATTTACTGGTCATGGACCTAGCCCCCTTTTAGCATAAAAAGATCTAGTAAATGCCGCATGGTTAACACAGTGGAGCATTAGCAAGTTAGTATATTTGGGCCAAAATAATACTACAACTAAAAGAATCACACCCAAAGAATAAAAACAACAAAAGATCCATAAAATATAATCTTTTAAAATCTGTTGTTTTATTCTGATTTGCAAAGGTCATTTTCCAAAGCTTATTCTTTCACTTGTTAGCGTCATTTGGTGTTTACATTAACTTATCCTAAAATCTAGATTTTCAAGCAAACCTTTTCAACAATGATTTCAACATGCATTCAAACTAGAATTTGCACTTTCACCAGTGAGCGGTTTCTTAAATGTGGTTGGTATACATATACATACAAGTGCTTATTGAGTCATACCATCGTGTGCATTAAACATAAACTGTTTTGCAACACGTTTATGATTGTTAGTATAGTCAATGCAAGGAATATTTACTGAAATATGTATCCGGGTTTTTAATCACTAGATTTTTTTCCAGGATGGCAGAAAAAGAGTTTGTCTCGGCTGAAGAACTCATATCAATGATTGAAAATGGAGGTTTTGACGTGGACACGTTAACCATAGAAGAACAAGATGGCGCAACCAAGCATGATGGTGATACAAGAGATAATGTTGTTCAAAATATAGATGAACTGCTACCAGCTTTCCAATCAACAAGTAATGTAAATCTTCAAACCAGAGGAGCAGCACATGGAAATGACCAAAGTGATGAACTGCAGAGTGACACCGATCAAGCTGCAGATCCTGATTATCAACCGGAGTCGAGTGATAGCAGTGAAAATGAAGAATATGAGAGCACAAATGTACAACTTGATGGACAACAACAACCTCCAATGCCGAATGACGTCATTCAAGCTTCAACTGCATCCACCGAGGAAGAAACAGAGGGTAAGGGCAAAAAACGTCGAAGAAATAAAACAAAATGGCAAAGAAACATTCGCAAAAAAAAAGAAAGACTGTGGCGATGAATACTTATCATCTTCAAATAAAATTGTCCCTCCAGCTTCGATGGGTCTTCCATGTAGCTGTCGAAATACATGCTTGGACAAGCTTGGTGAAAACGCAGAGACAAAGTTTAAGTCATTTTGGGCCATCGGAGATAAGGGTTTGCAGGATAGTTTCCGATTTGGAGGTATAAAATGCATGCCAATCAAACGAAAAAGGCCGCGAACCGGGGAAATAGAAAACTCAAGGGAAAACGCGTTTCATTATACTGTTAAACTTCCATCTGGGGCAAATCAAGAAGTATGTAGAAAGGCTTTCATTGCTGCGAATGGCATTGGAAAGAAACGATTTGAACGGATACAGAAACAAGCCGGATCTGGTATCAATTCTCCTCGAGATTTACGCGGTAAACATGATCATCACCCAGTTATTGCTCCGAATATCAAGGAACAAGTCAGTGATCACATAAAGTCTTTTCCGAGGAGACAGTCTCATTAAGGTAGAAAGGATAATCCTAACAGATTTTATTTGAACGAAAATCTAAATATCAGGCAAATGTGGCTGATGTATTTACAGAAGTATGAGCCAGATGAACTGGACAAACTTAGACGAAAGGAAAAGTCTAACCCCAAAGTGAAATATTGGCTGTATGCTGATATGTTTGCAAAAAACCACAATCTCAGCTTTGGACAACCGCGTGCGGATACATGTACTCTATGTGATCGTTTTGAAAATGAAATTAAAACTGCTGAAAAAAATGGCGACACGACAAGGCAGACGAAATTAGAAGGCAGGCAGAATTTCACCACAGGAAAGCCGAGCAGGGGTACAAAATGTTACAAGCCATGACAAAGAAGGCCAAGACTGGAGAGTTAGACCTCTTAACCTTTGATTTTCAACAAAACCTACCTGTTCCAACTTTGAAAAACAGTGACATGTTCTATGCACGTCTGCTGTGGACATACAACTTCGGTATCCACAACTGTTGTGATGATTCTGCATGTATGAACATCTGGGCTGAAAGCGTAGCCAAGCGTGGGGCGTCCGAAGTATGTTCTTGTTTGGATCACTACTTAGGTACACATTCAGCAAAAACCGATCATTTGGTAGTCTTTTCAGATGGATGTGGCGGTCAAAACAAAAACCAAAATCATGTTTACTTACCTCATGCGTTTAGTCCAGCTAAAAAGATTCAAACGAGTTGATCATTTCTTTTTGACCAGAGGTCATACATTTCTCCCAAACGATAGAGGTTTCGGTCAAATAGAAAAACACAAAAAGGGAGAGATGGCATATGTGCCCCATGATTACGTTGGAATTATAAAAGAGGCAAGGACGTCAAACCAATTCGAAGTTGTTGAAATGACGTCCACAGATATTCAGGACTTTAACACATTTTCCAAGAGAAACATGAAACAAACCGTGCTTCAAGATCAAGAAAACAAGAAAAGTGTGAAAATAAGGTCCATCATATGGTTTTCTTACGGACAAAGCGAGCAAATGGATTTAGACGAGGGAACTATTACGTTGATTGATCATCCTGATGAGATATGGGGAAGGTCAACACTAAATGAATTAGAGCCATGGATGCGGTTCCAGCCATTAAAACGTGGTTCCGATTTGCAGAAAGACTCCGATGCCAGATATGGTGATGCTGGTGTCAAAATCAAACAAGCAAAGTACAAAGATCTTATGGAAAAAGTGGTAAACAAAGGGGTTTTGCCTGAGGAATATCGTCGATTTTACGTTCAGTTACGTCACGATGGGCCAGATGTCTCCACTGAAGAAGCGAACGAGAGTGACGACAGCGATAGGGATGACTATGTTTATTGAATAGAGCTACATTCTTTTGTTTAATGTGGTACCGTGCTAGTGACATTCCTGATATTTGCATTTGGCAAATTAATTTTGGGATACTGCTTTAGTTTTGTCAGTTGACTGTCTTGTTTTGAACTTTGACTAGATTCGTTTATTTAAGTTACTGTTGTAACTGTTCATCTTTGCTTACTTGGAAATAGAATCACTATTAGTCACATTTGGAGTTCTGTGTTATTATAATACGTTAAATTGCTTATTTATTATGCGTTTAATGCCGCATTCGAGGATATTTTTTAACGGAAACCCGGTTTGTAAGCGCTATTAACTGATCATATTCAGTACTTGACAAGCGCACTGACATTCAGTCTTAATGGCCGCTTTCAAACCCCTTGCACAAATGCAATGGCGACGGTTGAACGCGAGGGTTTTAAATTTCACTAGTCCGATTAAAAACCGGTTATGTGTTGTACTGTGGCAACTTGTTGTTAAGACAAAACACCAGTATACCAAGGAAATATATGCGGTCTGCATGAATAAGTTCAATATGGACTTAACCTCTTTCTTTCATTAACAGAAAAGTAAATTAAGAAATATGATGACAAATCTCTAATATATCACCACGAAAAATTGCAAGATTAAATCCAATCACCCAAATATAAAACCAAAGTTAAAAGAACCGAAGTAAAAATTCAAATAAAGAAAATCATGTTTTTGCCGTTTTTATCAAAATGACTTTCATGTGACTTAGCCACCTTCTTGCACTAGGCCCTTCAATTCTGAATATGTTTGCACTGTATTCCTCTTAATAAGTAGGCTGATGGTGTGTGTGACATAGACCAGGACAATATACATGTTACTGATAACTTTTGGACAACTAGCCAAATGGCAATTAGTTATGAAGCAACAAATCATCATTGTCGAATCTTTTCAGTTCTGATTTCAGAAGAAAATAATCTTTAAGGTTTTGCTGCTCAGTGGGGCAGGCATCTATTTAATGAAACATGTTTGTTTCAAACTGCCGAGAGGATTTATTTGTCAATACCAACTACAAAAAATCTCAGTGTGTTGTGTTTCTGTAAAGTCTTTGGCAGCTAAAAATAATTTCTGAAGAGCTTAAATCGAATAATTTTTTTTGTAGAAAAACTTATTCTCTATTGTAATTGCAATTTGTCACAAACCATGAGGTCGAGAACATTACCATCTCAGAGTATTCAGTGTTTTAATTGGTTCACACAACATTTAAATAACGAAACGTTCGTGACATGTAACATTTATTTTTTAATGTCAGCCGGAATAAATTTTGACAACATGTTATCAGTGTTTAATAAAATAAGTATGTTCTACTTTGGTGATATCGTAAATTACTTCAATACTTTTATTGTTAACGGTAAAAATATGGGACAACAATCGTTTAGCGCCTACCTGATTTGTAAATACAATAAGTTAATGGATCAGTTGCGAATGAAACGTTGATGAAACCGATACACTGATATAAAATAATGAGAATAAACCTTATTAGACAGAAACTTACAAAATATTATGAACGAAATAGTTGTTTTGCATTGAAATACCCGCTTCTAATAATTACGTATGTAGTAACCCCAGATACCGGCAGATCTCTTGTCTGGTTCAGAGTCATCCTATTGCAACGGGGAATTTGCTTTTACTGACATAAAACGCACCAGCATTTGCAGCATATTGTCGTAAATGATCACAATGGTCAATTCAGTTTTGAATCAATATCGTTCATGAAATGGGATTTGCAAAAAAAAAAAAAAACATCCACAGGAGCAAAAGTACATATCTCATTGTATATTGAGATCGATTAGGCAGCCCCATCACA
>JAVFBZ010197121.1:0-14056 GCA_032466195.1 Katharina tunicata | reverse complement strand
TATGAGATAATTTCTCGGCTTTAATTAGTCGATATCCCTGTGCCAGTGTGATTACTCTTGACAAAAATATATACATGCTATACAAATATTGCCTGCAGCGGTAAATATACCGCTCATGGACTGTCATTACACTTAAGCCAATAATCGGAGGTGGAGGACGGTACCGTAGATAGGTGAAGTTGAATGACTAATTACAACCCTTGGCTAATCTAGAGTATACAACGTTAATAGGCCTATAAAGACATGCAATTGATAGTCTGCCTCGGAAGTTTAAGGCACCAATCAGATTAAACATTACAGTAATACTTTACGGTAAATTGTTTCGAAGCGTATTCACTTTTTGAAAGTTGTAAGCGCAATCTGGTTGGTTGAAAAAAATTGAACATTGGGAGTAAACTCGAATCTTGATCGCTTCATTCAACAGAGGGCGCCACTGTACATTCCGTTTACAGATGTGCGGTCTACCAAGGGTTGTAATGTAGAGTAGCTCGGAAAAAAACCTTTGGTTAGCGAAGATGGAGATTCACAGGAATTACTCCCGTATAAGTTAAGTGTTGAACGCATGTTTGTCTCCCTTATGTTAATAACTTAACAAAATTATTTGCATATTATGTAGAATATACATCAGTTACAGTTATTCACCTTTTGAATCAAATTGTTCAAAGGAATTCTAAACATAAACTTGTTGTCAATGTACCAGAAGAATTGAAAACTTTACTGCAGTACACAATTGACTTTTCCTTGACGACTATATCCGCTTTACTTCTATAAACACTTGAAGGGTATAGGTCCTTTTTGCTTTCTTTGTTACTTTGGCTAGAGTGCGATTATACGCGTATACGGAGCGATTTGAAGTGCCGACTGCAGGGGATTCCCTTATTAACAGAGCTTTGGTTGGTCGTTATTCTCTCCATAACTCTAGACCAATCAAAATGTAATGTTCTGCAGACATTCTAAACAACTTCGTCTATTTCCGGTACCGTCCGTCACCTCCGATCATAGGCTTTAGTGTAATGACAGGCCATTTCTTTTAGCCCGTAGGCGGTATATATTTTTGGCTGCAGGCAATACTTGTATCGCATGTATATAAACGTATCGTTTAGGACATCAAGTGCATTCCGCGCAAATACAAATCAACATAGAGCAGGTAACAGCTCAGAACATGAAGAAATAAAATATAACTATTTACAAAGAAATGACGACTGAGATAGATTTTCAGCTTTTGGGAAGTTGAAAATCCATCTCAGTCGTCATTTCTTTGTAATTTACCCAGCTTCTAAATGCCACTCAAACAAGATAGAGCTATTTAGCATAACATTAGACCGAAATGACCAATGCAACAAGAGAATCGAGTCACGTGAAAGCTTTTAAATTCCTTCATAGGTCGATTAATCAGGTCAAGCTTCAGTAGCCTCTCTGACGTCCACAGCTACATTCAAAATGCCTAGTCATTACATACAAGGTCCGTCACCGAAGTAAATCAATGGACCGTTTTATATAAATGGTTCTGCAGATTGGAGTCAAAATTTCGACCGTTTTCCGCCAAACTGCAACCACAAGAAAGGCAGCAAAAATATTAGAATCTATAAAGGGTTTGTGTAAGTGTACATACTTGTATTGTGCAAAAAGAGTTAAAGAGATTTGTGCTCTTATGAAGGTAATTATTCTAAAATAGAAAATTGAATCATTCTCCTTACCGTTAAATCTTAGGTATTGATTGGCCATATTGTTGTTCACTTAGAAAGTGTTTTTCCTGTGTGATTGTAATAAGTAAGTTTATAGCTTATAACGTGGTACTGCTAAACGAATTTTTCCGTTTTAATTCTTCTGTCGTTTACAGACTTTAAATTGAAAAATTCTAAATTCAGCCCTGTGACATTTTTTTTCTATGTGTAATTTAAAATTAGTTGGTTGTAAAATTTAGACGATTAATTCGCCAGAGCAATTTGTTGTTGTTGCGGAAACCTGTTTATTAGCAGGCAACCCCAAAAGGATCTGCCTATAAGGAAACTGCACCATATACGGAGAGCTTCAGTCTCTCCTTCTGATATAGATCAATATATTTTCGTTTCGTAAGTAAACTGGGTTAATCAAGAGATTTTGTAGACGATTCCGTTCAGAGGACTCCGTTCTTGGATTAAACTTTAATCATTTCTTAAGGAATATACAGTCTCACAGATAGTACACACGCACTGTACAAGCACATCTGCACCAAGAGAAGCTTGTACCAGGAGACTTTTACGATCAATGCCTGCCAATCACATGTATAAACATTTATTTAGGAATACATTAATGGTTGAGCAGGATATCTTTACAAAGAAGGTTCTTTCTCAGCAGATATTTTACAAGCACGACTGTTTCGGTGAATTTCCATAATAAAAACTTTAACAACACTTTTTGTTATTCAGAACGGTTTTATCATTTGCAATCAAATCTCAAACTGATATTTGCAGAACTAATTCTTTAGATCTTGGTTGTGATTCCGTCCATATTAAAGGAATATAGAAACAAACCTGACACCATATTGTGTGCTGTTTGTGTTTTTGAAGGAGTTTCAATAATACACAGGTAGTGTTGAATGGAGTTTTTCGTCTTCGTTTATTCTATAATTATTGACAGTAGATTACATCAGACACACTTTTTTCCTTGATGTTTTATGCCATACTTCGGTAATTTCACCCATATGATGCCAGCCCAACATGCAAGAAGAAACCAAACTCCAACATCAATGTTCTAAGTCTTTATTTTTGCAGATCTCTTAATAATTTCACTTAAATTGCAATAGAAAAATCATAAAATTTCTCTTGAGCCCCTAAAATATTTGTTTCTATCTATAAAAACTGTTAATGTATTATAATGAAAACCATGGCCATGCATGCATAGGAATACAGAATATGACAAAAATTAAAGAAAAGTCTTATGATAAGAATCACTAAAAAACTTTTAATCACAGATAAAAATATTTCTTATAATGTTACCAAAATGTAGAATCAAAGTCTGCATTCACTTTTGTAACATTTTTTTTTCAACATGGTTGTTCCTTCTCTCACACAGTGCCTAATATGAAGAAAAATAACACTTTGTTGACCTTTAACTTTGTACCAAGACAGAGCTAAAAATTGTTCACTTTGTGACGTTTCACAGAAATTTTATCAGCTATTATATTGTAAGTGAAAGTGTTCCATAAGTAAGAATTGCACAGGTACAAACCTTTGGCAGCCATAATAGAAAAACACTGGCTGAAATCTGTTTCCCATAAAAATGATTTCAATGGAACTTTCATGGAACCTGGTCCTAAAAATAGGTTTCACAGTGACACTCCTCTAGTAAAAAGTTACCGTTAACATCAGGGGTCGACAAGATTTTACGATTATTATTAGTAAAGACCAAAACAAAGGGATCCCTCTTTTTCATATTCCACAACCGTTCAAACCTCTGAATTTCTATTTTTCTCCGGTTTTCCTTCATGTAAACAGGAAAACAAAAAATACCAATCACGTCTGAATCTTTTCAGCTCGATAAAGCACTGTGACAAATTGTTTTTGTAAATAACTTTAAAACTGAAAAATCACTCTCCTCAAACTTAGCCTTGATTAATTAGAGGCAACACTATGCTTGAGGTCATTTCACTCACATGACAGTGTGGCAGCCCAAAGGGTGAAGGGGGAATCCACCCTCAATAACGTTGGCTACAGACAAGAATGTCCAGGATTCCGAACAGTACAACGCCATAAAAAAAATCGGCTTACTGAAGCCCCTTAGCTCAGAGAGGGCTACCGCCAAACAACCGCGGACTTCTGGCATACCATTGTTAAACTCTACTCAATTATACAGTTATCAATATGAGTATTTATGTCTGTGTTACTGGAGGAGGCTTCAAAGACAGTGTGACAAATAGGGCATCTCGCAATCTTATTCACTTCTGGTTCGGACGGTTTATTTTGGCGAGAAAACGCTGCAAATATTGTACCTTGTTTTTTCTTCTTTTGACTTGAGGTAAAAGTGCCTGTATAAACGCAGACAGATTCTTCTAAAGTCCGCTTTTTAGAAAGACTGGATTTTCTGGCAGTTTTAACAGATTTTTTGGAAATGTTCTCATCGTTTGAGGAAATTTGTTCCTGACATCCTATGTTTTTTGACCTATCTTTGGAATTTACAGATTTCACATTTGGTGGCGAGTTTGTTGGAGGTACACTTTCGCTACTGTTCCTTCCCCCCAATTTAAAATCCTCGGCAGTCTCTTTCAATGGACACTTTTTGAAAAATGATTTGATGGTGACTGGTGGACATAGAGCCTTGGACAAACATTTAGGCAGAACAGGCGATGGTTCTTCAATCCTGGCCTGTGAGCGTCTTTGCACAGATTCTTTAAGAGAATTCACTGGAAGTGGGAAGCGCTGAGTTAATGTCTGCAAAAAAGCAACAGTAATACCATTATAAGTAAGATCATTCATTCCCAAAGAGGGCCAGCGTGTTGATGGGAGGCAGACTTCTGTACCCTGGTGCTCTCTGAGCTAAGAGGCATCAGGATACAGTTTTCGTCCTTTGAAAGCACTGTGCTGTCTTCTGTGTTGCCATTGTAATTTAAGGTGGCTTACTTAGACTATTGGACTGGTGAGCTATTATGAGTGAAATAACCTTAAGTACAGTTTAAAACCAAACAAATCCAAAGTGGGCCATGCCTCTCCCCTGTTTAGTAAGTTGTTAAGAATTTGAAGTCTACCAAGAAAGTCCTAATATGTGGTAGTAGTTTTTGAGCGTATGGGTTGGAGGGGCCGGGGATACTCATTGGCTGCCGGCAGAGCGCCACTCTAAACAAGCTTGGCACTCTAAACAAACTTGGCACTCTTAACAAGCTTGGCAACGAATGGTTTAGGTCAACAGCTGTTCAGGGAAATTAGAAAAATTATTTAGGAAACTTATATTGTAGAGCTTATAGGCAAACAAAGCAATAATGTTTACTTTCTCTCCCATCTAGTTGTTTTTGGTGAATTGATATATACTCCATACTTGACAGTTGGTTTGCTTATGGATCAAGGTAACCCCTCACTAGCTAAGACCAGTATGTTTAGAGCTTACACTCTCATAATTAATACTAGAGGAGGAATGTGTCAACTTATGGTAAATTTTACCATTTGAACTTCATGGAACCTTACCGATTGAGCTTCGTGTAATCTTACTGTTTGAACTTTGTGGAACCTTATCATTTGAAATTTGTGGAATCTTACCGTTTGAACTTCCTGTAATCGTACCGTTTGAACGTCATGTATTCTTTGCATGAGTAAATCGTCTCGTAGCGCTTTCTCAACTTCTGGAATGAGGACTTCTGGGTAACGAATCCCGACCACACGCTCTCCGTTATTCAACTCGGCCCTCACCACTCGAATATTCGTCTCATTTTTACTGAAAAAAAAAAAAACACAGAAATATTTCCATAATAAGCGCGAGACCTCTTTCGTATGAAATGGCCATGTATGACAATGATTTTATTTGTTTAATAAGGGTTTTAAGCTGTACTTAAGGTTAGTTCACTCCTATAAAGCCTTGCCAGCCCAGCCAAGTGGAGGAAACCACCATAAACGATGCTGGCAACACAGAAGATGTCGTGTAACATTTACGTCACAACAAAATGGCTTCTTGATGCTCCTGTTATAGCTCTGGGAGAACCAGGCCACAGAAAGCCCCCCCAAACCAGCCGCTAGAGGGCTAAAGTATCAAGCTCCTATTATTAAATAAACAATCACATGGTGACAATATTTCATTCAGCAATGTCCAATAACAAATTTGTAATTTTGTGACTAAACTTTTTTCCCCATATTTTAATTAATCAATCTAGTTTACCTGTCATTTAAACAAAGGTTTAATTAACTCAAATTGACAGGTGTGGTAATAAAATACATTTATTTCCGTAATCTGATAGGAGATTTAATTAAACCCTTAATACAGGATCTTCAAAATATAGTATTAGAAAAGCTATCAATAATGTAGAAATTTTATATTACAAAAACCGTTTTGAAACCATGATTGAATTAATCTGCTACATGTAGTTTCTCTTTGCCGGCCATTTTTTTTATTTTTATTTTTTTGAAAAGTATCGGATCAATTTCACACCTGTTTCTTTAATATTGCCACTGCAGGTATACAGGCTGTTCTCGGACCGGAATTTCTAGTTATTTGCAATGTTTTTGCTAATTGACAAAAGTAATACCAAGAAGTGTATTTCAAATAAAACCCCAAAATCAATAAAATATTAATACAGTGACTTAATATATTCACATGAAAACTCAAAAATGTCAACAGGAATTAATATATTACAAATCACTATACTACATATAATATCTTTGCTAATATTTCTACCTTATTTAAATTGTTACCAGGTTACACTCCAATTTACTGCATATTAACTGTAACTATAACACTGCATGATCTGGCTTTTACTTGAATAGGCCCTTTGTAGCACAGCCATTACATGTATATGGCAGCACACGTGGCATTATATGGCAAAACACGTGGCATTATATGGTGGAACACGCAGCATTATATGGTGGAACACGTGGCATTTTGCAGACCTGAATACCCCCAAATCAGAAAATGTGTACAAGGGTTTGAACTTGTACGCATAATTTCTGGATTGTACACACAAGATACGAAAACTCAATGCTAATTATTATCAAGCTAAAGCACAAGTCCACAAGCCAAAGAAGTACTAATAGATTTACTATTAACGGCACTATTTTTTTAAAATCACATTTATGATAACTGTCTCCAGTATCTAATGCATGTTAAGTTTTAAAGAGATTCAAGAATAATTTTTAGAATTGTGCATATCCAATCTAGAAGTTGAGTACAATTTAGTGACCCATGCGTACACGTGTATATTGAAAGAGTTTTGCTTACAAAAATATACCAAATGCGTATAAGTAGGCAGGTCTGAATTGTAATATGGTACAGCATAACATGGAGGGGTGGGGGCCTTATAGCACGACAGGGACAGTAGTTTTTCAATTGACTGCCAAACAAATCACATTTAAAGTTAAGCAACTTAAGGTTATTTTTTTAGTGAACTAAAATATATAGAAGATTTTGTGACTTAAAAATATTAAATTAAAAATAGTACTGTTTTATATCTACCCGTAATTAGTGCTTATATTTTTAAGGCAGGAAAGCGATTCTAGCAATCTAGAAATGTGCAAATGTCATTGGGCGTTTATAGCGGCCATAGATCCTCAACTATTTTGGCTGTGATAGTAAACTGCCTTCTGAATTAAGATGAAAATATTGCTTTAAGCACAGCTGAAAGAAAGACTTCTCTGAACTCCCATCAAATGACTTATATATGATTAGTAATAACACACCTGAGCTGGAGTCTGGTGGAATGGCGGTTCATCGTGGTCTCTAAGACAGACATAAGGGTGACAATACCTCCACATAACAGACTAATACGATAACATCTGGTGCCAACTGTAACAGATATATCACATGTGTATTTATTAAAGAAGTTAATATCTATTTTCAAGCCTTACCACTTGCACACCTCCTTGGGGCTCATTCCATCAAATTGAGCTCAACATTTTAAACTTACATGTATCTACCGTAAGTCCTCAACAACTATTGGCCTAAAGGGCAAAATTTTACTGAATTTATTGAGGTTAGTTTGGAATTGAAATTTGGTAAAAATTTCACGACTATAAAGTGAATGCATACACATGAACAATAGGATTTTCAATTCAATCATATTAAACAACTTCTCTGTCATCATTTGTTTTTCAGGAATGCTTATGCCAATGAAGTACATTTTTACTTCGAGGATAGAGCACAATGTGTACAGTGTACATCTGTTGTCTATTGATAATTTGCAAATCAACTTTTTAACTTTTTTCTCTCTATGAAATTGGGCCCGCGCCGTGGCTCAGTGGTTAACGCATCTGACTGCAGATCCTCCTTCGATGTACCGCACGGGTTCAAGTCTCCCAGTGGACCCGAGGTGACTTAGGCAATCGCGGGGGCGGTTTTTACGAGGTTTCCTCCCAGTTTTCCGCCGTATTGAGTAGAGTAGAATAAGAAGTGGAGTATTCGTCGTCATATAAATGAAATACCTTCAAGTACGACGTTAAACACCAATCAAACAAACAAACAAACTCTATGAAATTAAAGATTTTATTTTAATAATGCCTTCATCCGAATTATCTACAATTTGTTATTTTTTTTTTTCTAGAGGAGTATCATACCTGTGCATCGGTTGCGACACGATGGTCCATGGACGCAATAGTCTTTACTCTGATCGTACTGGTCGCGCCAGCATTTCTCTAAAAACACAAGAGAAAAAAACAACCCGAGTATAAAGCACATTAACCAAGATGAGCCTGTTGAGAAAACCACTTAAAGGGGAGACAACTGGAACTTCACAGATTAACATTCAGGAGACAATCATGCTGAGGTGTGTTGAGGGGATGGGGAAATCATTCCAAGACAGTTTAAAACAAAAGGAATTTAAGGGCGACATTTCGACCAGCATGTATGAATGAATTGAAGGAGCATTAAACAGACTTGGATGATTCAGGGAAGAGAGACTTTACTGCATACACAAACAGAGACTTGGATGATTCAGGGAAGAGAGACTTTACTGCATACACAAACTGAGATTTGGACAGAGCGAAATTGATGACCCAACTTTACATCGTAAAAGAAACACACACACACACACACACATATAAGGAACACAGCATACACCTCATCCCTGTTTCAATTTCCCTACACAGAAATGTTGTATTTCTGTTGTCTTCTTAGGTAATAACTATAGATGCTTCACTTGAACCTAATAATATTGCAAAAACAAAAGAATAGGGGCTGGAGTTTTTGTTCTAAACAAGTCTTTAAATGGAACTACCAAGCTTCACAAACACAACCTTGTGACCTAAATGTAATCTGTTATCAATGAAAACGAATTGAAAGCAACAGTTTTTAAAAACTGACTTGCACGGAAAAGACACAAAATATAGGAGGGCAACAAACTCGTGAACTTGACTGCCTATTGTTTTATTGTAAGTAACTTAACATTCCCAATTGGAAATGTGTTTACAAAACATGCCCTTCCTATGCGGTTTAACCATATCAATTGTGAGTGAATTTTATAGTTACTAGTTTGCATAGATTTAGGTAATTTATTGACCTTTCAGAACTACATTGTATGTACTATTATCTTGTCATTACACTGTTTATACATCATAGTTTAAAATTACACGTCTGTTAAAGTTTGTGATTGTTGTAAAACTGTAGAATTTTAATATTGTCACAATTAATCATATTATTTATTCTAACATTGTTAAATGTAGCTATGATAAAGCACTTGGAAGAATGTATTATTCCATAGGTAATTAACAAACTATACACTATAGATGTTAGTGTTAATTCTAATCTTAAATATAAACACTTGGTTTTGGAAACAATTTTGTTTTGGAAACAATTTTGTTAAGAAAAAGTGGATACATATGTTGTTGTTGTTGTATATTTATCTTATATGTGAAGCCAATTTCACACCAAGCTCATTTTGTTCAGCGCCACATGTACTTACCAAAAGAAGTGAGTTGCAGGGATGTTCATTCACTGGCACGCCGTCATATAAGTGAAATAGCCTTAAGTACGGTGTAAAACCACAATCAAACAGTTTTGGATCTCTTATAGACACCCGGCAATTTCTTGGAACCAGGATATCCATGATTCCCCATTAGAATTATAAACGCCAAATAATCGGCCAGAAGAAAACCAACCCCCAATGCGATGGCAACAAATGACATGGAGACCTCTGGTTTTGAAGTAAATTGCAATTCTTATTCCATAATTAAATTTATTTCTTTATTTATTTATCCGATGTTCAGCCAACAAGACTTCAAATACCAATTAGGTCAGTGGTCAGCATTATTGTTATGGAAAAAAACTGCGATGAACCCAGAACTAACTTACGTAGCTTGTACATGAACGCTTACCAACATCATTGTTTGATAGAACACAGGAGATCATTAGGGAAAGAATATGTGGAGTGCGGACCAGTGGCGAATCTTTTTGCGAATTCGCACAGACGCAACACATCCTGTGTTGAAGGCTTTGTCGCCACAACAACTGCAGCAGCATGTGCGAAACACACGCTTTGTGAAACTGACCCCAGAAGCTAAAAGTGTGACCTGTAGACCACACACAGTACCTGCCACCATTTTTAATTCTGTTATTATTCTCTGAATAGTTATGTTGTATTTGATGCAGGCTACTTATCAATGTTATCAGGGACTTCTGGTTCCCATTGTCATTTAGTTTAGACATCTCGAGACACCCCACAAAATGGGGCTTACAATATGACTTATGGGTAATATTTTTACCTCTTTTATAAGAGAGTGCTTTCTTCTTGAATACAATATACACTGTACCAATTCATTTGATGTATTGTTAATTTATGAAGTAGAGGGCGCAGGTGTACGTACTAGTGGTGGAAATATTACCCCAACTCATATCCCTTGTTTAGCCACATTGTTTGTATATAAATCATGTTATTTAGTGTCTTTTTAGAAATAAAAAATAAGAATATATAAATTAGTGTTTCAAAAGTAGTAAAATCTAATGATGTACATACAAATATGGTTTATTTGTAAATATATATAAAATGTAATATTCAGAGTTATATACATTATAATCAGCATATTAACATTTCACACGATGTAGGTGTAGCAATGTTACACAATTCTTTTTATACTTTTACAAGAGTAGAAGATGACCTCATGAATTGCATTGATTGTTTTACAATAGGCCAACCAGTGTAATGAAATGTAAAAACAAGTTTTCATTAATTGTTTTAGAATCTTTACAGCTGTTAAATTTTTTTTGGATTGTCCTTGTATCGAAATAAGAACATGGAATATTAGTATTTAACGAAAGAAAGGAGTTGTCATAGCTATGGAACAAGGTGTATTAATGTATATACATGTATACATATTGTAGACAGAACACAATTTAAACCAATGTAGATAAATTCTAGATGAATCTGATTGGTCAATCAAGAGTTTAATTGATATTTTGATACATTTAGCACCTGGGGCTTATCCTTTGGATTTCTTGTTATAAGTTTTGAAATATCATATTGAGAAGGCAAAATCATTTATTGATTGTTAAATACAATTGCTCATGTTTATAATTGTATGTAGTTAATTGTTATTTTAGCCGTTTAAAAATTACTTATTGATTTGGTGAGTTTTTGATTATCTATATATTTGGTGAGTTTTGGACTACCTGTAAGCTAAACGCCAAACAGATGTATATACATGTAGTTATAGGACTGTAGCTAGTATTTTTACTTTCGTACACAAATATACAAGTGTTGTGGTGTATATGGTTATTTGTTCTAAATTCCTTAAAGAAAACTAAATTTAACCTAAACGTAGCTTTAACAGGACTTGTAGTTATATATAATTGAAAGAACATTTCTGTTGTATACTTTTAATGGTTACCAAAATGAAGTTGCAGCCATCTGATTAAGGGTAGTATGATTAGAACTTATAATTAATGCTGTCATATTTAGCACTAGAGTAACATTATGTTTCTAACAGAGCTCTTACTTGTAGTGGCTGTGCGTCACTGCTGGAATACACCACAGTCATCTAAGTGAAATGCCCTTGAGTACGGTGTTAAACACCAATCAATCCGTCTTTATGAATACTAGTAGATTTAGACATGATTAAGTGACTTCAGTCTAAACCTGTACCTATTTCTTAGAAATTACCATTGTTTGACCGGTAAAATTACTGAAATTTAAAATGAACTAAAAGACAAACATTTTCAAAACGAAAAATTTTGTCTAGTGGTGTTATAAAGGGGAAGTTTTTTGTTTGGGTTACATTCATACAATCAGATCTAATATCCGATCAAGCCAACTGGGTCCAACGGGACTGGACAGTCTTCAACAGTTGTGGCTAACCTAAAGAGGTTGTTCGTGTCACACTGTGGCTATTTCTTGCTGACGTCATGAAATTGCTTTGACGTCTGTTGAAAATGTAAGATCATTGCTGATATTCACCTGCCTAAGCCGGTGTATTTGGTTCACATTTAGTTATTGGTGAAGTAAAAACTGGACAACGAGCTCTGTGGTAAACTCTAGCACTGCAAACTTGTTCCTGTAAATGTAAATTATTAAGTACCGTTTTCCAACTAAATGCTTACATACATATAGATTGTTTCAAAGAAGTTTTGACTGATTACATTCTCAGAGCTGTTCTAAACTGTTTTGCGAATTAAACTTTTACTTTAGGAGAATTCTAATCTCTTTACCTTTACCCAGTACATGTTGTGTTGTAAAACGTGGTGTTTTCTAGTTTTATAATGAAGGCCAAGCAGCACTCTTTTCTCTTAACAATCACTATGTATCAAGAAAATAAAAAAATATTAACAAAATAAATAACTTCTCTTAATTTGTTTAGCAGCCCTGTAGATTAAGATTTGTTTGACATTTGAAGGTATTTCACTTCCATTGTTTAGGGTTCAACGTCACACTTAAGCTACAGTATATTTAACACTCATTTGGAGGCATGCCAGCCAAAAATGACATCGTGCTTCATGTATAGGACTCAAAAGATGACCGCACAACAAATCAGCTCCCTGATACTCTTAGGGGCACAGGAGGCTCTCACTCGCTATTTCACCAACATAATTTAGCTGATTGAAATTTTACACAAGCCTTGAGGTTATGACACGTTGTCTACCGGTGGGGCGGAGGAACCCACACTCAATGACACTGACAACATAAGACGCCACAATCAAATTGGTTTCCTGATGCCCCTTACCTGAGAGCACCAGGTCACGGAAAGTTATCGCCCCAACCACCTGCTAGTCAAAGGTACATGTATACCCATTTCAGTGATGACTCAAAATATATTATCTATACCAACGCAACTTCCTTGATCTGAGTTTATCTTATTCTATGTTACTCAAAACTGATCTGAGGAACTAAAGACTGGGCAAAATGAGAAACTACTCTAATGTACATATTGGTTCACAGGCTACATGTTTTTACCCCATAGTGAACGGGGTCTAAATCTTACTCACTCTCTTGTTGGCGCTCTTTTTGTTGGTCTTCTTCTTGTTGTTGTTGTTGATGTAACACTAACTAAATGGACTATTTCTCTGTCAATAATGTTAGGATTGTTCTGAAAATTGGGCAATATATACCTGATAGTACTACGCAAGTCATAACGGAGCCGGAATTTTAAATTTTACCATGGTTTTCTTAAAAAGCAAATTTTTAAATGCACACAGCACAAAATGTCAAGACTTTGAGGCATATTTTAATAATACATGCTTCAAAGCTTGCAGCCACATGATTCGTATTCGTATTCGTACAGGCCACGGGGTATGTCTCGCAGTGCAGACTTGTTATAAACTGTTTCAGGAACACAAGGCAGCTTTATGAAATGTCAACTTTTGACTTAATTCCCAAGACCCCTGACAGTACCTGCGTCTTCGTCTGTGATTGGAGCATATCTCCTCAGTAGATCTGTTTTATCCTCCTCAAAGAATGAAAGGCCCGTGTTTGGTCTGAAAACACAAGTTCACTACGTACAAAATCATTACACGATTATGATTGACCATGTTACAGATAAGAGGCAACACACATAGTTCTAGCCTTTATACAGGCTCTGAATTAGTTTTAACTAAAGTTTGTTTGTTTGTTTGATTGGGCTTTTCTGTCGTACTTCAGGTTATTTCACTCATATGATGGCATGCCAGCCCAATCTGTGGAGGATTGATTAGTGTTTAACGCCGTGCTAAAAGGTATTTCAATTATACGACGGCGCTGTATTCAAACAGTGCAATCAAATTTGTAGTATATTTGCTGTTAAAATAAGGTTCCTCCAGTGTATGACAGCAGTTAGTCTATGGAGACACAAAGACACCTTGTCTGATAGCTCACAGTTAGTCTATGGAGACACAAAGGCACCTTGTCTGATACCTCACAGTTAGTCTATGCAGACACACAGACACCTTGTCTGATACCTCACAGTTAGTCTATGCAGACACA
>JAVFBZ010197120.1:10902-28961 GCA_032466195.1 Katharina tunicata | reverse complement strand
GAAACCCTCGTTAAAACCACCTCGCGATTGCGAAACCTATACCTGGTATAGTGAAGGGAACTCAACGGCACAACGCCTAATCAACTGAGCCACGGTGCGGCCCCTCGTTGAAAATTAAGTTAATTTTATACGCCATTATAAACCTTTATTTAGGTTTAAATACAAGCCACCAATTTATGAGCAGTATACCATATACAGCAAGTCAACTTTATTTGTAAATATATAATCTAATATCAAATCTTTCGACAACAGATTGTTTGTGTGCGTTGTTTTAATGCCTGTTATCAAAAACATTTCACTCTATGACATTCACGTTTAAGTTCATGGTGCCATTCTTAGTGATAAATCGTTGGACACAAATATTTCCGGGGTGTTATAAATCTGTTCCATTTGTGATATTATTCCATTCCCGTCACGTATGAAACATGTTAAGAAACAGATTGTTCTGGCTTTGGAACCCTGCCAGAAACAAGATGATCGTGTGTACATGTAAGCCATGTAACACAGAGAGATTTATTGACATAACAGTTAACAAGATGTTCGAGTTGACAGCCACCAAAGACCCCGTATTGGTCCCTACATGACCGGGCTTTTGTCAATGTCAGTCGTTCAGGGTATATGTTGTTGATATTGACGCAAAAACGTTGTTGGGTGCTGATTAAAGAGTTGGTCAATCGCTATAGCTGTATTTCCAATTTTCCTTTTTCATGTAACAATGAGCGGGTCATGAATTTTAAATGAAGAAATATAAAATCATTCAAATATAATCTGTTCATGTGTTTATATTAAATTGGCAACTGCATTCAAATACTAGGATCAAGGTTTATTACACTGCTTTATTACACAGTTTGTAAGTGTAGTTTATATAAATGTTAAATTGCACGTCTGCATATATGCTGATTATCTCGAGCTAAAAAAAGATTAGTTTTCAGTTAAAACAAGCTTGATGTTAACCATTCTATTTAAAACCTTGGTTTGAATCACAGTTTTTATCCTTAACCATTTGAAGAGAGATGTATCTGTATCCCTAAATGGGAATAAAACCTTGATAACAAAGTGAAAATAAGTGAAGAGCGATTAGGATGGCTTTACCAGAACACGATTCAATGACCTTTGACATAGACAATGTGGAATCATCGTAGAAGCCTGTCTCAAATCACCAAGTAGGAAAGGTTAATTGATTACCAGTGAAAACAGCGAACAGGCCATTACAATTTATTCTGTTCGCTTGTCTTCTTTTTGTAGTGAACATTTAATTCCCGTTAAAAATACCGATTAGAATTGGTAATGTGATACAAAAATCGGCTAACAGGTCTTACAGCGTGGGATATACCGATCAGTCCTTTATTGATACCAGATTCACGCTGTTAGAGTGAATGATTAGCCGTGACAGTTTTAACCCTATGCTGACGTCTGGACGGTTGTGCTTTAGTCTGATTGATAACAATGTAGCACATGTTACCTTAATGGAGAAGACTATAGATATAGATAGTGTGCTTAACACAGACTGCAGAAAGGCAAATATGGAAGAGAAATCACAAGAGTTTCCCAGCCTCATATTATGTCTGACAAAATTTATTTAACGCATCGACTTCATTGTAAAGGTATACGGAAGACAGTTCCCCAAGGCACAAACATCGCTGGCTGTTTTCACCCATGGCTTTCAAGAAATATTGACAATAGAAGTAATCGTTTAAGTGAAATGCCCTCATTAAAACGATAAACGTTAACCAAACAAAGGAATCTACAACAGACCAAAGATGTATCAGGTTTGACTAATTGACTGGATTTTACGCCGCACTTAGTGTCATTTCACTCATATGACTGTGATATAGCCAATGGTTAAGCGAAACACTCTCAACAGTTCTGTCAAACACAATGACGCCACTTTACAAGGATAAGGCTCAACAGAACACGCCACAATAAATCGCCAACTTGTACCCGCTATAGCTCAGATAGCACCAGGGCACAGGACGCTGCCCCCAACGATCCCCGGATCTAACAGGAAAGGTAACCTCCAGCATAATGTATCAGTAAGCTACAGCGCCGTGATTTTAAGAGAGTTAGGACGGCTTTCTGGGGTCTAGTTGATCCACTCAACAACTTTACATAATAAAGCAGCAAACAAACTCCGAAAAAAAGGCACGGTTTTGCTTTGGTGAACTGGTGGTAGCATTTCTGGGATTGCATCGTTCTTTGGCGAAAGTTAGGGGTCAGGTTTATTGCTCGTACATAACCAGTAACTGTATTAACATTTATGGCAACCCTCCTGTTAGGATTTCTGTTATCCCACGTATATTAGTTTGTGAATTTCCTTTGTACGTAAGTTTTCTCCCGATGATGACTCAATTAAAGCCGAAAGATTGAGAACGTCAAAATGGGTATTTTCGGACTTTCATTGTTGCTATATTATTGGGGTCTCTTATGATATTTCGGTTAGGTTCCTTGTTGTCAATCGGATCAAGTCAGCGGTAATATCGATGCTTTCAAACCAAACATTAAATGTCTTGGGGTTTCCGTTAACTTCAGTTCTGCTAAGTATAATATACATCATTTTCTCTCTGCCTTTCTTCAGTTCATCTTGTAAACAACATTTTTGATGTACATAAATATTTAAGTTTAAACAAGAAAGTTTACACCGGGATGACATTAAGGTTAATTATTAGAACCCTTGTTCTTAGCCATTTTTGACACACGTATTCCTAGAGCTACATGCAGTAGCTGTTTAATTCCAAGAACATATTTTCATATGCAAACCTCAAATGACCTTACCTTGAATGGATATTATATTATATTTATCAAGCTATATCAGACGTTATAACTGTCATAAGGATCCAATCAATACCTTCATTAATATTATACTTCTCAGCCTCTCTACTGAATTCCATAAAACAATACTGATTGATTGACATTCATCATTATATATGAGCTTATACCCGTTCTATTGCTGCCTTATGTTAGATGATGAAAGTAAAAAACATTCGGCTTGTCAGAGAAGCTAATAACACATCCTGTTAGATTTATGTTCGACAGTTATTTGAGCTATAAATATCACGGACTAGCAATATATGGTTTCTCAAAAGAGATCAATTCTAAGAATTAATTAACAATTATGGCAAATATTCTTTAATTGTGCTCCAGAACTTTCCCAACGATGTTATAACTAAATATGTAGCTGGAATGAATCAGGGGAAATATCTTTCCCTTAAAGGGCTGACAACTCACGTCATGTGATGAAAGAGATTTCACGAGATTCATTCTAGGTTCTTGTGCAAACTTCTTTTTCTAGTTATATCATTACAGGGGAAGTTAAAGGTACAGTAGCTGTATCATCCTGCCTTATAAATGCATCCGGAACAAAATAAGTAACCGTTCTGAAAATAACACTATTCAAAACTTTACAAAAGCATGACGACTGAGATGGATTTTCAACTTCTGGATAAATTGGTCAACGACTTTTCGGCCTAGATGGTAAGACCGTTTTCAAAGAAATTATTCAAAACTTGCCGCCAGAATGTCAAAGATATAACAAGACAAATACATAACAATGGTAAACACGCGAATCAATAACGATTCCACCGTTGGTTTCCGTAATTCAATGATATAAGCTATTCCTTATAAAATAAGGAAATATAGCTCATAAGTAGATTAAACAATACATTTACATAATTGGTCACTTTCCAAATGAGTACAGTAAATTTGTGCGGATTATATAGTCATTTTCTATGGATGTTAATTCGCACGGCCAAACGTTTTTCTGCGTTGAGGCAAACACGGCTACGTTATTGAGCATGAAAACCAAATGCGTTTCCTAGTTCCCAATAGTAGACATGGTTGTTTTAACTAACACAGTGTAACATACTGAAAGGTAAGAGATAGTGGTATAGGGTGGTTGCAATGGATTAACCCTGTCGTATAGATACATCTGATGAGTAGGATGTAAGTAAAAGTGTATCTAATATTTCAAGAGTTAGACACATTGGCAATCAGTGTTTGTGTCTGTCACATATTTCGTCTTAAGCTATGGTCTGGAGTGCGGACACCTGGTGTCTGTGTCAGCAGGTGTCGGAACTCCAAAAGATTTGGGCAGTCTTTAAATAATAATGGATTTGGGCAGTCTTTAAATAATAATGGAACAGTTACACAAGCCGAAATAGACATATTCCCTAACAATGGTGATATCATTTGAATACTGTATGTGAACTGAATGACATTATGAGATATGTGACCGTCTGCGTGCCTTAAGAATCAATTATGATTATTTATAATATATCCATTCAACTGTAGGAAAATTCTACATATTACCTTTATCAAAATAAAAAATAAATTAATAACCCCAATTTAAATTATTTCTAGAGAGACTATTAAAACAAAACTGACTGATTGGAACGTATTTTGACATTCTAGCAAACGTAAGTAATTTTGGAGAATTACGTCGAAATGAGTTCGAAAATCAGTCTGGTTGTCATATATATTAACTTATTGTGAGGTTTTCCGGAAATGAAAAAAGGCTAGCAAGAATTAGCAAAATATGATGAACATATACTGATATTATTTCACAGTTTTTGCAACAAAAAAAAAATTCCCCACAAAGGCATTGAACTCCAACCCATTTTTGTAACGACACTGGCTGAACAAGCAGACGCCACAATGCTTTAAAAACAAACCCGCAAACTTATAGTTTCCCGATGCCACTTAGCTCATAGAGCACCAGGGGACAGGAGGCTGCCACCCAAACCACTCGCCACATGAGTGTTGTAAGTTATCTATTCCCGCACATATTCGGCAGATTTAGCGATACATTGCTCAGCCTCTGGAAAACCGCCAAGATGAAGAAGATCATGTGTTAATGTAAGTCATGTAACGCAGACAGATTTATTGACATTTAACAGCTAACAAATTGGGAAAGTTGACAGTCGATAAAGACCTTGTTCATGGCTGCTATTTGTCTCTGTCCGATGACCGGAGTTCCTCTGGATGAGATCAGTACTGGTATGGACAGATCACTATGAGGTGCAGCCAGGGGCTCTGTGCCAGTTACACGGAGTTAAGGAGATAAATGCAAAGTTTTAAAACTAATCGAATGGGATTTTAACCCCAAAAATTTCCAACTAAAGTCCTGTGTACGTACACATCTAAGGAAACCCTTAATTGTACAATTTGATGCTAAATGTGTTCATTTTAACAGGGTATATAGGCCTATACATCTCGAGCTCTATTAGACTACTAAATGTCCAGATTACTGGGGAACGTTTGGAATATTTCACTCAGCCGTATGGATAACGACACGCAATGTTTTGTATAAAATTAATTCATGAATTTTTAATTTAATGCCAAATGTGTACATTTTAATAAGGTATATGCCTATAAATGAGATACAATCTGCTACATGAGCTGGTCATGCCCGTTATAAAGACAACCAAACAGAAATGTGAAACAATAAAACGAATTTAAACACGATTTGAATTGAATCAGAACTTGAGAAAGACAGGATTGTTTCAAACGGTTTTATATAAAACCTTTAAAGATTTGCTCGTAAAATCGGCGTTTAAATTCATTTTATTGTTTTATTGCGGTATTTATCTATACAATTAAATGCCATTCGTTTTTTAGTATCCAACATGAGGCCGATAGAGAAATCATGGATCAACCGGTGCACGTGAGGTGCATCGGAAACTCGTTTTTGCTACCAGAATTGAACTTATTTTTTTATATTACGGTTTTAAATTTTGATGAATGGAGAATTTCCGTAAACGAGTTTAGATGGTCTAACTTACACAAAACCTCGGTATTTCAGAATTTCCTTCATAAATTAAATACGCTTCTAGTTACGACCACAGTCAAGTTCTACAGACAATTAGTAACATAAGACTGGGTTCTCAAGGCAGCAGGATGCCAATAAAATAAAATAAAATTGATCCGATCAGATCAACAGTTCCCGAATTACGTGACTTGATTGGGTGATAAATCGTCCTATTAGTCAGAATTGACAATATTCAACGCTTTGAGAATTATTGATGCTGCATTGGTATTGAAAACTACACCTCTGACATTTAAAGAGTTTAACAGGCTTCGTTTGAGGAACGAATATAACTAATGGTTTAACAGTTCATTGAGCTATTGGTTGTCAAATCTGTCTAACATAAGAAAAATTACAAACATAAACTGCGTGATCTCTAAAACTCTCAACAGGACAGGCAACAGTTACAAGACAAGGCAAGGACTAAAACAGGAGTCACAACAATTTATATTTCTTCATCTCGTTTAGCTCAGAGAGCACCAGGACAAAGGAATATTAAATTTGTTATTCTATTTTAATGCTCATTAAGGTAAAAAAAAGAACTAGATGAAAAGTCTGAATTGGCTTATAATTAAAAAAAATCAAATGTATTGAATTACTTTTTGTGACATTTCTCATAGGGACATCTGATTTTTTCAATTAGAATCTGATTGTCTCATTTAGACACCTGATATTTCTCATTGAAACTTCTGGTATTTCTCATTGATTCATCTAACTTTCTCATTTAGAATATGATTGTCTCACTTATACACCTGCTATTTCTCATTGAGACACCTGATTTACTCATTTAGACATCTGATATGTCTCGTCGAGACATCTGATATTTCTCAATGACAGATGACATGATCAATAGATTTTTCTGTTAAAGGGTAGCCAGGGATAGACTTTAGACGAAACGCCCAAATTAATGTGTCAGACAAATTCGTAATAATTCTCCACTCGACAACGAGCATATAGTCAACATTTTGTTTGGCTGTCTCATTAAACTGTAAGACTGAATATGAGCCTAAATGTATTCATTAACGGGTGACAAATGGGAGGTTTATACAAATTTGACATCTCAATGACTGAATTCAGCAGTTCGAATCCGCTGTAAACTATATATTTTGAATTAGACTATACGACGCTCATATCGGAGTGTTGGGTCGAGTTATCTGTAGAAACCATTCTGGTTGTAATAGAATCCACGTTGACTCCATATATTGAGCTAACCTTTTGATTTAAATTAACTTGGGGTTGTTACAAATCATACCCCAGCTTGGAAGTCAACTCGCCATCATGACACATTGATTTGTTTGTGCTGAATATTGCGAAATCGAGCCAAGTGGCAGGGAGCTGTTTCATAAGGCAGAATTATTTATAAAGTTACTTGATTGTTATATAACATGTTCAGTTGTCTGTCAGAGTAATTGTAATAGACCATGTTCAATATTTAATCGGAAAAGAATTTTGAAGATAGATTTGGCATTGATCATCAGTTTTAGACTCATTTACATAAAACACTCATTTATGACCATGTTTGTCATGACTAACAATGAAGTCAAAAAAGATTCGCAGTGAGGGCGAGTATTCACTGTTTGGATTTTTGTTGTTGATCTAAACCTGAATTCTCAGCACTTTGTGTTTCCAGCAAGCACTTCGGATACCAGCTCCATTCTATATTCATATGGAACGTCCTTGTATATTTCCACTGGAATGGGGCTCCTTTTGACGGCAGCACGCTTGGTATTATCAGATTATCTGGTAAAGCCTTCGCTACAGATCTTATTGAAAGCTTTTTCTGATCAGCGCGTATCGCATCTGATTGCTAAAACACCTACCCCAATATACTTTACAGTATGACTGGTGACACGGACTTACTACATATAATTGTAAGGTATGGGGATTTTTGCTGAAAATGTTGACTATATCAACGAACTTTATTGCAAACGTATCCGACTTAGGATCAATGGAGGAGGGAGGCGCGGCCAGGTACATAAAATGTGTTTGCATTTATTTAAAGGTGAAGATGAGATCAGAAACCGGGATGTTAAAAAACCCGGAAACTTCGCAGATTTTTAATGTTATTGTTTAAGTAAAACGTTATTTAAACCACCCCGAAATGATATCTGGGAGGTGATAAAATTCAAAATGGTGACCGTATTCACTTCAGTCCGTCCATTGTTTTTCTTCTTAAAGAGGAGTGTTAACGAGTTTGTATATAAATTATTTTACACTTAGTGAAATTATTTAGTTTTAAAGGCTGGAATGAAACAAATCATACAATATTTTTAAGCGCTGTCTTCCTGGTTTAATAACACACGAACAACAAACTCATACAAGATGTTAATGATATTAGTAATATAACACCAGGTTTTCTTGAGAGTGAGACAGATCCAAAATTAACCCGATCACACCGACGGCCTTTTGTTGAGAAAGAAATAAGTATTATTTGGTGTATAATTACTATATTTTTCCAACCCTCTGTTGTTAAATTTAATTTTACTCTAAATATTACTTTGTCATTTTGTTTTTCGCTAAGGTAAAACAAAACAGGGCTACAATTCTAATTCTACATCAAATTCATCAAATAGAATCCACGTATTCAATTATAATATGGGATCTATTTACTGTGACACTCAACATCGTTGTTATTACGCTATAGCATTCAATAATTCTTTTGCAATCAGTTTGTTCTAAAATTGTATTTTATTGCCAATTTTAATCATCTTTATGTCAATGAAAAATTGGCTGCAAATCCATCATTTACATCCATCGAGTCTTTTATCCTTCGATATCTAATATCATTTTCATTGAGAGCTGACAATGTCTTATTTAGTGTCAGTTAAATGCTTGTCACAGATAAAACTTTAGACGAGACCCTCCAAATGAAGAACTCAGCCATACTCAGGTCATTCTCATTTGATCAGTCAATCAGTCTCCATCAATTATACTCCGACTTCTCTAGCTGAGTGTAACTCAAAATGCAATTGAAGTAGGGGAACTGAATATAAACTGAATTGTATTAATCGTTGACAAAAGAAAGTTTTATCAAAGTTGGACAAGAGACTGCCTTGAGGGCAGTAGGTTGAGTCCGCTGGAAATGATATAATTTAAATGATACAATGCGACTGTCATATTGGGGCCTTGTGCCTAGTTATCTGTGAGAAAATCAGTCTGGCTGTCCGAGAAACTAATATTGCTTCATGGCAGATTAATTTCAGTTTTAAAATTTAGTTGGGATTGTAATAAGTCATAACTTTATATGGCGTATTCATATTCACATCAATTCATAATTATACAAACTACACAATTATGCCAAAATTGTTTGGTTTGTGTGGGGTATGAGATTTATATAACTTGGTTGACAGCACTAGGCGGCGAATATTTTTTCTCTTGTTTGTCTGCTCACGACTTCTCGTTAGGCGAAAGACAGCGAATTAATTTGGCACTTTGACTATCCCCAACACTAGTGCATTCGTTTCCAATATGCCTCTTTAGTGAATTGTATACATGCCTTTAGTCAGTTCCATAACAACAACAAACACAAAATAACTTGAAGCATTTAACTTTTCAAGCAGAGCACGTCAAGCGAACATGGCATGGACAAACAGCTGCTTTCAATTTCCTTGTAGATAATAAACGAGATGATTAATACGGTCAAATGTCAAGGGCATCACGAATTACTGAACAAAATCCATCTATTCTTCCATGAACGATTCCATTCTTCAAAGTATCATTGAAATATGGTCGTGGATTGATGAAGATTATGAAGGATAATGTTAAAGAAAAACCAACAACACTTTACAACCTGGAGCAATTCTTACAGATCTCCCAACTCAATATTGGACGAACAGGACAAACCATATTCCCTTAAGCTTAAAACATAGTGACAACAAATTACCATATCTCATTAAATTTTCAGTAATGGTGATAAACTATATTTTAAATAAAATTTTTTAAACTATGGATGGTTATTTTCCATCATTCCAATGCCACTCATTCAAATGATATTTCGACATGTCACTCAATACAAAGGACGGATCTCCGGCGTCATGGCTTTTCTGTGATCGAGTAGTTTATAATAAAATTGGTCCAACAGAGTCTAATTATTTTTCATTTATGAAGAAGTACTTAAAAATATATGAAGTCGTAACTAAAGTTGATAAGAATTACACCCATTTGCCTTCACCTTATAAATTGTCTATGCTGAACAGCTGTTATATCCGTTTTTACCAAGTATACATCATGATAAAAGCACCAACAACTGTGTCTAAACGTTGTGTAAAGTAACAAAGGAGATGACAGCCATACAATGGTGTTTCAGTTCGGTTTATCTACATCTTCTTAAATGGCACTCATAAAAGATATTATATAGCGTTTCAATGCAATTCCTCGCATTTCAAACATTACTATAGCTGTCTGGTTTCCATAGTTTGGCGCCATTGGGATAATTGTCATTATAACATTGTAATAATATAGAATAGTTTTAAATGAAAAACGTTTGTTATCGGCACTTCGTTAACCTTTTAGGCATCTTAGTCCATGTCGCTCACGTTTAATTAGAACAGTTATTTTATTTCAGCTAATATTCCGCGCAGTCCCTGTATTATATTGCCCTGAGATAATTGCTCGATCTCATCAATTTTCGTGAAAAGCGTCTGACGCATATTCCGCCAAACAATTTCTGACATAAGTCGAAATTTTCATAAATTAATTGTAATTAGGCCTATTTACCTAAGTTAAAAAGTGGGGAAAAACCAAAGAACACTTACACCACTTTTCCGTTAAATGTTTTATTTCAAGTTACGGATATGTACAAATACTCAAAGTATTATAAAACGACAGCAATATATAAACACAGAAGTTAGGTTGATTACAATACAGTGGGTATGTTTTATCGAAATATCTTTTACATTTCAACGCCTAAAAACAAAAAAAGCTGCTGCTGACTGTTTTATAGACGCAGAAACATATTCTATGTTCATACGGATGTTCGTGTGGAGGACAAAGTCGTTGTGAGTCTAATCTTGAGATCTATTAGACTGCTAGATGTCCAGATTACTGGGGAACGTTTGGGATATTTCACTCAGGCGTACGAATAACGACACGCAATGTTTTGTATATAATTTATTCATGAATGTTTAATTGAATTTAAATAGTACTTAGTATTGTGTATTACATAGTATTTTGTAGGAATTTTAGTTCATCTGAATAAGTGTAAATTTTCTATGGCATAAATTGGCCACCACATATTTAGGGCCTAAAGGCTTTGTTTGTATCAAACAATATTATGTAAATGTTTCCCACAGACTGAGCGCCTATTTCAGAAACTTCAGCATATGGTCTATGTGCTCAAGACACTCTTTTTTTTTTTTTCTTTTTTTTCCCGGCCTGAACATAGGGTTAGTCTAAATAATTGAGCTAATTGAGGAACGTTAAATTACATTGATTATCATAGAAGAAGTCTTTTGAAGGTTTTTCCTTGGACTCAAGAAGTACTTTGTGTGGTTTTGAGGTATGTCGTTAATGGCGTATTCAGACGGAAGGAGGCACTCACTGTCATGGTATGACACATATAATTATACAAGGATATTTATATAACAATGAACATCCTATGATGATGGTATATATATATATATATATATTCAGACAACCGTTCTTATTCATAGCCGTGGAAGACTACGTACTGTCTATCGACCACAACTCGGAACAACATTGAGTTACACAAGATGTTAGGGACAACTGAGATTGAGCTTTGTAGAGGCCAAAGCTAGGCCGAAACGTTGCGCCGGATATGTACCTAAAGTTGTTATCCATAACGTTACTCTGAGTGTCACGACTTGTATTTGCCTCTTAAAGAATATATTGGGTTACTTGTCTTAGTGTCAATTTATAGATCTGGAAACGTAAACAAACATCACTTAAACTGATAATTGTTTTATTATAATTTAAAAGTAAATACAGTTGAGATTTGCACTCATTGCTTGAAAACCGAAAGCATTGCTGGACCAAAACGTTGCTTATCAATAAATCAGAAGTTGAAAATCCATCAAAGTTATGTTTTGTAGCATTGGGTCACCCAAATAATTAAGAAACAAAGATGAACCAGTTAAAATCTGTATAAAGCAGGTAGTCTGTGACATGAGATATATACTTTAAAGTTGTGTCTATGGAACCATGAGACATAAGCTGTTACAGAATAATAATAGCTATGACGCAGCGGCTGTGCAATGTAGAGTCCACACAACGACAAAGAGTACAAAGGTCGTCCTGCAGCCCAAGGATGATCTGAGAGAACTGTACAAGTTAAGGCTTGAAAAACAACATCAGATAGAAAAGTTCGCAAACACATGTTCTTACTGACCTTAATTGATATATGGTCAGTTACGTCGACAAACATATAGTTACAGATGTTCTTATTTATGACCACGGCTGATCGCAAAAATCTAAGCAAAATTAATCAAACTGTTTTAATGAATATGAGTGTCATAAAGCACAAAGTCGTGGATCACACGGTGGTTTCTATTTATTACAATAAGGGATGTTTCAAACATTGAGCCTTTTCCTCAAAGCCAGACACAGAATCGCCAGCAGAAAATGACGACCACTTAGACCAATCAGCAAGGGTCTCATCAGCAGAATGTCCTTAATTAGATTCTGTTCAGTATCAGAAAGTGTTATTAAAAAACAAACAAACGGAAATACTGTTTACATTTCTGTAGTTGCAAAAGATCGGTAAACTGGAAAAATGTTTATCAAAATTCTAAACATTGTGTTGGGTCAGTAGCCATTTTAGCTGGGGAGACTGGCAATGGGACATTTAATACCCAGCTTCCTAAACAACAGACAAGCACAAATTGCAGACACGTATAGAACTGTTTTAAATTCCACTAAATCGTTTTGTCAACAAATCGGTTAAAAAAATTTGTCATATGAGTCCTGAAAATATGGAGAGTGAGGACAGTGAGCATTAGGCCAGTATCTGTCTCTGAAGACAGTAACCTTATTTATAGCTACAAAATGAACCACGTGGAAATGTTATGTGATTGAATCTATCATTTATAATCATTCCAGACGATATCTGTCGTCGCTGGACACATTTCATTAGAGAGGTGTAGCTAATTACTTATACCGTCTACCGTAGGGAATTTGTAAACAGTCCGTGACTAATTTGATCGCATAAATAATCGAGCCTCGGAGCCTGGTGTTGAATTAACCCTTATTATCACGGGGCGGCATTCATTAACGTCACCATTTGTGTTCTTCAAAACATTTAACCGAAGTAACAAGCGAAGAAAAACATTTAAGGTGTTTAAATAGTGTGTAGGAACAATTGTTACTTACGGTCTTGGTAGGACCTCTCGGTCGATTTTAAGAGGAGTCTTTTTTTCAAAGCCTATTAAGACGACGAACCAGTGTCATACACACTGTATACTTGTCCCAGTGCTTACCATATAGAAATATTCGCAGCCTTTACCTGTATAAGAATACCTTCGTTTTACCGTGAGCGTCTGTAGCTCAGTCGGTAAGAGCGCTGGCTAGAGTTCGAATCTCGGTGGAGGCAAGCAACATTTTCTTTGCAATATTTATAACACCAAGTAAATTAGTTTATCTACTTAAGTAGACCTTGAAATAAAAGTAGTGCCTGATTACTTAAAGCAATATCGGTAGAATTTTTGTCTGTACAACCTTAGCAAACCGTTAAAAATGCAAATTGAATCTATCATTTAAAAAAATCCCGAATGAACTGAGGCACTGCTCTCAGCGTTGAAAAAGTAGAATCTGACAAAATCTAAAATGCCTGAAAAAGGCTATTAATTTGTTTGTATCGTGTAGATCTAATGAGTACGACATAAGGCAGAATACACAATGACCAGACTGTTAGTAAAATTCAACATCGGATGCGGACTCTGTGGTGTGTGTTTTTGCACCAGGAACTGCAAAACAGCGCCTCCAGTTATATTTCTAGGTGGTATAATCGCCAATTACTAACGACGACATGACCAGAATTCAAGCGTTGTGTGCTCGGCTTCTATCCTCACCAACAAGGGTTGATCCATTATAATTGATAGAAACGGAACAACCAATTCCAATTATAATCATATAGGGGATTTCTGGCAAGAGGTATGGTGTTTTGAAGCTGTCTCTATGGAATTATGTGAAATAAGACCAGACAGGACAAGAATATTGATTGCATGATGTGTACACCGAGTCCATACGACTAAAAGTACAAAGGTACCGTGGCGGCCTTTCTCAGCGTTGAAACTCAATTAGTCTCATGCTACAAAAACAGGAACATGATAAGATGGGAAAAACTATTCTGATTTGTGATTAATTGCGTAGTTAAATAACACAATGTGCGTATTAATATCTGCTGATTAATCTCATAAATATACCAAACTTTAAATGGATAGTACATATCTTTAATTGTTAATTTTCTAAACTGTCAACTAGATCTAGCTTCATATTATTAAATTGCCAACAAGAATGTTCTGCATTAAACGACAATTTTATCTTCAGCATAACCTCATACGGACTTGAATTGCCAAAACCAAAACCCAATTTAGCTCGGATATTTCCAACTGTAGACAAATACGTTGTTTCTTATTCGTCATGCTTGCCTTTCATTTCAAGAAAGGATTGCACCCCACCGCAAACGTTTTCCAATATCTATTTTATTGGAGTTCCATTTCTTGTTGCAAAAATTAAGAGGATTTTGTAATAACTGTGAACTCATTTTAAACAAACGTACTATATACAGAGCAATGGTATATTGGTAAATGGTGTTATGTTCGGCACTTTTGATTGGACAAAAACTTCACAGGAAGTGCAATTAATTTCCATGACAACTGTAATTGTTTTCTCCTTGATAAGCAGATATAACTCTCCAATATGTCTGTAGAGTTCTAGAATATCATAATGAATTTCCCTCTGTCAGCACTGTTTTTAATAAACTCATTATAATTTCTGGCTTTTTCTCTCGATACATTAGGAAGTCCAATTAACGAGAGAAATTAATCTCACCTGATATTGGCTATTTCCGCTCAAAACTCATAAATAAAAGATTATTCAAGTTTGTTACCCAGATAACTCGTTTGTTTCGCATTTTTCTTCAAAACAATTGTTAAATTTTGGAAGAACTCTAAAGCGATTGTTTCATAGTCTTACAGAACATCTTTGTTTCAGTTCTAGCAACCTAATATAGAAGTCACTTTTTGGTCCTTTTGATTGTTATATCAGAGAGATTACCGAGATAAAATCTGAAAATTGAAAAGCAAAGGGTTAACATTCGGAGAAGTGGTTCCTTTTATCAGTTTCGCTATTTTATAAGCCAATGTGGAATACTTTAAACTGATGAATATATAAATTATAATCATTATATTAGTAAGCATGCACTATTCCAGTAGATGACGATTTGTTAACATAACAATTTCAACATATCTATATGGATTGAGGCTGTTTTTGATCAAGCCACACGCCAGGTATGGATACAGACATTTTTGTTACGGACAGAGTACATAATTACACGGCTTTTAGCCATGCAATCGTTTGCAAGCAAAGTCGCATCGTTGCCCAAATCTCAACAATTTCTTATATGAAAAATAATCAAAACCCAATAGCAAAAATGTGTTTAATAAACAGGACAATGAAACAGGTTGGCCGGAGGGTACTGTATTCAAAGGCTGAGTGTCCTATATCATAATAATGACACAGGCGATTTGGATATCAACTTCACCACAGTTAAAGAGGTTTATTCCAAACTGTTTATTTATGTATATGGGCCATGTTCACAAAGCCTTTGCGACGTTTCGAATTATCAGTTGTCGTGACGACACAATCAATACCTTCAACACTGGGTGTCATAGAAACTGAGTGTGCGTAAATTTACGAAGGCTTTGTGAAACCGGCCCATGGTCTTAAATGACCAGTAAATTTCCATGTTGGTTTATATTCTACTTGATAAAGACGTTAGTAACTGTGTCGAAATATAGTGTGAATAATAACAAATTTGATATCCATAAAGCCTGTGTTCTTATTATGATTACCTACAACTTCGTAATGCAACTTACAGAAGGTGTGTGTTCTCTTTCCTGGTCTTTCTGAACTCCGTTTGCGACATTAGTTCCTTTGCTCCATTTCCGGCAACGGATTGAACACAATGGTCAGTACCGGAATGCTTCTGTGATAATATCTTCCTGCTAGCGTTAAAACTGTGACGGCTCAATGTTCACCTTAACGTCAGTAAATTCCTTGTTTAAACGGCATTTAGAAGCTGGATACATAACAAAAACATGACTAAGATGGAAGTTCAACTTTTGGGTATATTGATAGGCGCGAAGTCATTCTAATGTTGCGTCATGTCATTCTAACGTACCCAGAATGCCAATTTCTAAACAAATTAATAACGTTGTTCTTTCACCATTTAAGTATAATCTGTTGGGATTTGTAATCATTATTTGAAAACGGTCTTAGCATCTAGACCGAAACGTCTTTTATCAATATACCCAGAAGTTGAAAATCCGTCTTAGTCAGGGTTTTGTCAGTAAATTGGTCAGTTTAATAGGCCATTCGGGGCTGATCAGTATTCTGCCACACTTTCGATCTGATTGAGCTTTTTGTATCACAATATTGCTTCCGGCTTGTATTTTCAACTGTAATTGAACGTTAACTACAAACTACAATAAATCTGTTTGATAACTTAATGCTATACTTATGTACATTGGTGTTAATTTCGGAGAGAGTGACAAACTATGAAAAGTATGTATTTTGGAAATCCTCAAACTTGCTTATTCGCTATAGCCCTGACAAATATAGGACATATATACGCTGGCGTATTTCAGGTACTATTTCCTGTATTTCAGTCACTACTTCCTGAGCAACTGACGAAGATAAATAACAGATATGTCCAAGGTCTTCATCGACTGTGAACGTGTCCGTCTTGTTAACTAATATGTCAATAAATCTCTCTGTCTTACATGACTTGCATAAAGCCACGATCTTCATGTTCCTGGCAGTGTGTCAAAATCAGCACAATGTCTGTCTGAACAGGTTTTATCATAATTTAACAGGATTATAAAGAAATCCAACGGAGTTCTATGACTTCAACATTCCAGATAAAATTCATTATCGAAGTGGTTACACTTTTTGTTCTTAGCATTCACATTGTTTTTTAAAATAAAGTCTTAGACTAGAAGCCCGAGAAAGGCCAATAGAAGAGTTCACGGATATGTGTTACTTTTATAAGTGGTTAGTACAGCTATTGTTATATTATAGCAGAATTAAAAAAAAATCTGGCTTTATAGCTGTCAAATGAAATCACAGAAAAACCGTATCTCGGGCACAGTAAATACTAAGGTTGTAACAATAACAACATCGACCTTATGCTTTATCGCTTTAGTTGCTGTCTCAATAGCTGTCGACAGTGTTTTGATGAAGTAATAGTTTATCGCAATAGTTGTGCCAACTATCAATAGTTTCAATCGCTGACCCAGTTTTTCGACATCAACGTACATGTATGCCATCTTTCGACATATTTGTCTTCAATACATTCAAATGGAGCCTTTAAAGGTCATGCATTAACTATACTTCAGAAGTATTGAACAATGCGGATATAATAACTCATTGTATTGCATTAATGGTTAGTGTGAAGCTTCAAAATACATATTATGTGCCTAAGTCTAACAAATCCTACACTCACTATTGAAATAGTATCACAATAGTGTCCTAAGTATTGTAGTATTATTATAATAGTGTTGGAAACTGTCACATTATTATCACAATAGTCAAATAAGAGGCAATAGAGCCATATGGTATATAATCTGCTCGTATCAGTTGATCAACTTCGGTGTTACTGTAACAGGATTGTGTAGATGCATTTCGCAATTCTGTTTTGTTCTCAATTATGCGTAAAGAATCAATTGATAATGTACAACGACGACAATTTTACCTTTCAGAACTGTTGTTATAACAGTGGAGTGACATTTATAAATAACTATCTTTATAATGGCGCACCACTGTCTCATTTATCTCTCCTAACGTTAAACATTTCAGTAAAAAGTCATTTACAGCTGGGAATTAACATACAACTTGTGACAAATTCGTTGGAATAAATAATCGAGCCTCAGAGTCTGGTAAGATACGTGTTTAATTAAGACGTATTATCACGGGATAGCCTCCATTATAAAACACGTCATTCCTGTTCGGCAGCCACTGACCAAGAAGCAATGAGCGTGGAGAGCAGCAAAGTTTTTTCAAAAAGCATCTCCACTGTTTAAAG
>JAVFBZ010197120.1:0-10802 GCA_032466195.1 Katharina tunicata | reverse complement strand
TCGGCAGCCACTGACCAAGAAGCAATGAGCGTGGAGAGCAGCAAAGTTTTTTCAAAAAGCATCTCCACTGTTTAAAGTCTGTTTAAAGGATTTTATGTCACATCTCTTATTCTAAAACAAATCACAAGTCAAACACTTAAATTTGTTTCTACACAGACGCTTCATTTTCACATGTATTGCTTATTTCCAATTTGTTGGTCCTTTTAAAGAACAAGGGGCCGCGCCGTGGCTCAGTGGTTGAGCGTTGGACCTACGGAGTTCGCGGGGTGGTTTTTACGAGGTTTCCTCCCGGTTTTCCACCATATACCGGCAACGCAAATTAATAAGTCGTCATATAGGTGAAATACTCTTGAGTACTACGTTAAACACCATTCAAACAAACAAACAAAACAAACAATCTTTTTAAAGAACAAACATAAAAGTACACTTCATTTAGTGTCTTGTTATTGTTCGTTGTATTATCACTGTCTATAGAAAACAGGATTATAGTGTAACGAACTACCACGTCTTGTCTCGAATTTCTTGAAAAATTTAAAAGGAGGTGTTGCCATCGAGTATGCATGGGCCGCTAAAGTCATTGATCTTATCAACTACATGTCACCAGACTTCCACCAAACCTACTTTGTATTTCTATGGCATTATGCCACACTTGGAATGCAAGGAACTAAAATGTGGGTGACTATCGTAAGATGGCTTTAAAGGGAACCAAACTGGAACTTTATCACTGTTATAACACAATGACTGAGTGAAACAAAGTGGAACTCTATCACTGTTATAACCCAATGACTGAGTGAAACAAAGTGGAACTCTATCACTGTTATAACACAATGACTGAGTGAACCGAATTGGAACTCTATCACTGTTATAACACAATGACTGAGTGAACCGAATTGGAACTCTATCACTGTTATAACCCGATGCCTCCTTGGAAATAAGATAGATATATATCCTTTATTGAATTAAGCATGAATATTCACCATTACAATAGATACAAGGTGGTTGTACATAATACAAATGAAGTATGAAACTAACCATAATTATATTTGTATATTCATTTTTTTTAAAAATTTCAAGCAATAAAACAGGGAATAATTTCTCAGCTGTAAGAATGACTAAACAGATGATTTTTTCTTAACTCAAAAGCTTCGTAAATATATCTAGAAGTTTTACGCAATTTTATTGAAGATTGGCATTTATAAGGCATTTGAACACGTTTGCCAATCCTTGAGTCATTTATGTACATAGGATTGCCGCTGAATTGATAATTGGTGGAACATGGAAAACGTACCATTAAAAGCAACCGTTTATAGTTTTTGGTTGAAAAGATGTCCCGAAAGACTATTAGCACTGCCCCAGCATTGAGGTAACAGAGTGTTAGTTTATATGTTGTTTTAATTTTTGTTAATGTTTAACATGTTGTAATTGTCTGAGACGCAGCGATTCGAAAACTGATAAAAGGACTGGATGCGAGTCGATTAGATGGCCCTGTTCAGGAGGAGAAAGACGTGAAACTTTCTGAACAAGTAAGAGTTCTACACGAAGTCTTCATCAATTTTACAATCTAGTTTACTGTTATGTCAATAAATCTCCATGCGTTACATGGTAAATACTTGTTCCTGGTGGTTTTCCAAAATCACAACGATTTGTGTCGTGGCAGGGTTATTCAAGACGGAAACATCTCGAAATTCTTTGACTTCAACACTTCAACACTTCGGATATGTTTTTGTCGAGAGATCATTATGAAACAGTGGTTCATTGCCCCGGGAAATTTAGCGTTCCACGTATCACTTTTTTTAAGTCAAATGTTTTTTTTTATAGCCATAAAAGTCCACGAAATATTGAGTGTTAACACATCATTAATCAGCTCATTGTGGCCCGAACTTAGAGGTTTAAGAATATACTTTCTGGTATGAAAATATCACGCTTTGCTATTCCTGTATAAAAAAAACAGGATACATACAAAAAACTGCGTTATACATAGCAAGACATGAATGATAAGCTGTACTCGAAACTTCACAGAACAGAGCCGATAAATTCGGTGTGGCTGAGAATTCGGTTCCCTTTATTTCCCAATTGCATTAATCCCTAAATTCAGTGAAGAACGACAAATGCGGATACTCAGTACATCTTATATAGCTTCCTTTAGTCCATCCGTTAGCATTCAACTGACATCTCTTGAACGCGTTGACTCCGTTTTCAGTTGAAGTTCGAAGGCATGTCACGTGTGGTTGGGCGGGATACCCCGGTGCCATCTGAGCTAAGAAGCATCATAATATTGTTTTGTCCGGTCTTCCCTCCTGTAAATGCGCTGTTGTTTTTTCTTCGTTTCCAGTGTCGTTTAGTTTCCCTCATACATTGGAGTGGCAAGCCGTCATTAGAGTGAAATAACCTTAAGTACGGCAGAAAACCCCAATCAATAAAGGAAACAAATCCAAGCCATGCCAATACATATACTAGCCATTTTGAACACTGCTGATTAGCAATACACACATAAAGTCTAGTGCACAGTGATAACTAAAATATATAACAAATACAGTACAGTAAAGTAGATTCATTTATCGACTTATTTATTGATTGATTAGGATTTTACGCCGTGTTAAACGCTATTAAGGCGCGGTAGCCCAGTGGTTGAACGAAATTAGCCTCTACGTCCCTCAGACGTGCAAATGTTATGTTAAACTCTCAGTTATAATCATTCAGACAGTTCTCACTTGACACATTTCATTAAAGAGGTGTGGCTGATTACTTCTCCTGTCTACCTTTGGGAATTTGTAGACAGTCCGTGACTAATTTGATAGCATAAATAAACAGCCTTCGAGTCTGGCGTTGAATTAACACTTATTATCACGGGACGGCATTCATTAATGTCAATATTCCTGCTCTCCAAGACATTTAGTCACAGTAACAAGATAAGAAAAACATTTCAGGTGTTTAAATAGTTTGTTTGTTTGATTGAGGTTTTATCCCGTACTTACTGGCCTAAGAACACACTACTTTAAAGTGTGTTTAGGAACTGTCTCAATATAATACAACATTGAGCAGTGAACATGAACAACAAACGATCTGTTTAACCGCCTGCTGTTCCTAAACGAAAACACTACAGTAATTTTAATCTGTCTGTTGCCATGCGAAGATTTGTAAATATCACTAGTGTTTAGAAATATATATTATTTATAAGGTCTTGCCAGGTTATGTATTTTAACATATCATTGACAAGGACAAGTTGACTGTTAATTGATTAACGTGAAGAACAAAACTCTTGGACGAATGTTTAATGGCGGTTACACCAGCCCACAAAATGTTTTCCGTTCTTCGAAGTCGGTTGATTTACCTGTGTACTTTTTAACAGTAGATAGTCCTATCGCAGAAGGACAAAATCATAGTTTACAACGATGGAGGACGACTGATCAATCTGTTGTATAACCTGTGGTTGTTAAATGGCGTCATATTTGATGATGATTGAATCTCGGTTTATACAGACTGTATAACTACCAGCTAGGTATAAGAAAGAACTAGCCATATTAAACATAGCTGGTAATGATAGGGTCTGTATGAACCGGGGTATAAGACCTTCAAAACTTCCACGGCCTCTATGATCAGGACATGTTACTCCAACAGAAGCGTACCGTACTAGAGACGAGAAAGCAATCGATCTTTTAAACTGACTATTGCCAGCAAGCCAAAAATTCTCCTAATCCCACATTTTAAAATGAAAGTGATTGAGATGTAAGATGTGAACAGCATCAGTCAAAATGAAACCCAGACATGAAGTAACAAGTACGTGCCTCCTGCAATGCACAAGAACGTTAAGTAACCCAAAATACTTGAGAGATATGGACGAACCAATTACAATCCTTCTCGTAGAGGGAGTGACGTGAGCTATGGTGCTGTTAAGTGGTCTGCATGAAATCTTACCAAATAAGTTATGACGGTAAATGAATACTGCTTGTGTATGCACGGAGTTCACATGGCGCAAAAAGTAGGATGGTAGACATTTCACCGAGAACTTTTGCCGTTGAAACTAAGAGAGGTTTCCCTTGCTTTATCATAACTTTGCTAGTTTCATACTAGAATATCCATATTTTTTACATCTGACAGAAAGTACGGCGTAAAACCACACTGAACAAGCATAAACAAGTTTGACAGACATTTTTGATCACTTTTATATGAACAAATTAGAGAATGACATTTTTTAACGGATTACACAACCTAAAAATAAATTGTGTCTTAGTGGATTACAGTTTCTGTGAAGAGAAAATTTCAAATACGGTGCTCTGTGTGAATGGGCTTTTTCCTATATGTTGTTAGAGCCATATTAAGGTCACGTCTGTATGGTGGAAATGTCATGACAAACAGGCGATGTATCCTTAAAATTTACAATCATGAAGCATATATAGCCATTACAATATTAATTCACTGGCTGAAATTAAGGCAACTGATTTCCAAGTATATATTTAGCAATGGTTGATATAATGGAGACATAAACAATTTTGATCACTTTTATATGAACAAATTAGAGAATGACATTTTTTAACGGATTACACAACCTAAAAATAAATTGTGTCTTAGTGGATTACAGTTTCTGTGAAGAGAAAATTTCAAATACGGTGCTCTGTGTGAATGGGCTTTTTCCTATATGTTGTTAGAGCCATATTAAGGTCACGTCTGTATGGTGGAAATGTCATGACAAACAGGCGATGTATCCTTAAAATTTACAATCATGAAGCATATATAGCCATTACAATATTAATTCACTGGCTGAAATTAAGGCAACTGATTTCCAAGTATATATTTAGCAATGGTTGATCTAATGGAGACATAAACAATTTAGCATGGATTGTCCACCGTATAAATGTCTGTTATTGTGGTCCAAAAAAGAACATGGCCCTTTCAACACACTCGGGACAACATTTGCCGACTCTACTCAATACGTTCTATCTACTGACTCTAGTTTAGGAGAAGGAACTCTGGGTATTCCATACTTAAGTTGCTCTTCTTCTTCTTGTTGTTATAGGGGTGACAATAGTCAGAAAATACCTAGGCTTCAATTTCCATCAGATCAGGACCAAACTTGACACCATTGTTGTTTGGTCTATTGTGCATGCTTTCATGGAGTCCGATTTTTTATGCACTGTCAAGATGTCTGGCGTGTGCTCACTTCCTGGTCCTAGCACATTCGCACTGGTAAGTTTTGCCTTTATTAAAGTTTTAAACTATACTATATGAGTTAATAGGGTATTGTATTGGAATAAAACACGGACCACAAGGTTATATCGATCTCTTATTGTAGATGTTTCTAGTCTGTCGCACCAGACATCATATAATACAGATATCATATCATATATATAATTAAATATAAATCAAATTTATACTTCGCCTTACGGCAACATACTTTTCAAATATACGGATTGTTGACAGAAGTTTTATGTTGGCTGAAGATAATTTGTGATTGGCAACAAAAATCCTTTTTTGTTGATGAGTTTATGCTTTACCGTGGCTAGTTGTATCTTTAAGCATTAATTTTGTCTGAGACTATGATGTGAATTTAAATAAGGTCATCTTGCCTCAGACGTCTGTTTTATTTCACAGACAACTCTGTCCCACATTGTGTTTTTTTTTTATAGCAAAAATAGATAGATTTGTCAAAATTGTGATCTAATGTCAGTAAATGAAAATTATCCAGCAATCATATATTGCTAGCCGTTGTCAGATTCCTGATTTCTGGAAAAGCACATAGGAAGCCCAATTAGTTACTATGACAACCAGACCGATTTTTGCCGAGATAATCTAACATAAAGGTCCAATGTGACCGTTGGATTATAGAATTTAATAATGAATGCCAATCAATCAGTATTATTTTTAATATACTCGGAATAATTGAATAATTTCTCTCGAAGCAACAAGGAGCCCAGCCAGGGAGATTATTTCAATGAGATTAACAGTTTCTGTTGACGACTCGTTGCCGTTAAAAACCATGTATTGATAACAGATTTTTGGACTTTGTGACCAAAACAGTCTTTCTGTTTCAGAAAACAATCAACATTTGTGTTACTCTTAAGAAGTAAACTATTCTGTGAGCTCGTAACGGAACCAATTCTAATTTGCAATTTTGACTGGAATTCAATCTTAATTGCGGTACCGATAATGGACAGGAGTAAAGAGTAACTTTGTTTCGATAACTTAATCTTTTCTAATCCACATTTCTTTTATTGCACATCACAGAGAGATTTGCAAATTTAAAAAAATGAAACATAATCAACATTTTTTGGTTCGCTATCTTTGCTCAGTGCTGGATAGACGTTTCAAATTTCTGAACAGCTGAAGGCCGCCGCACACCTTCACGATTCTGTCGCTTGCGACTGAATCGGCCCGATTGAGTCGTGACGTCCGCTTTGCCGCACACCAACACGATTCTGTCGGCCGTCAGGTCACGTAACCACTTTTTTCTGCTTTGAGTGGTAACAGAAGACCACGTGACCATAAGACATCCGACGACCACATGGCGTTAAAACGTTCATTCATCGGTCACGACGTCATAATTCGGGCCGATTCATTCTGACGTTACCCGCACATCTTCGCGACAGCTTACGACTGAATCGCGTCAAATCAAACGTGATTGATACCTCCCGACTCGATCGCTTGCGACAGAATCGCGAGGTTTTGGTCACCGCACACCTAGCCGACACTAGCCGATTCAGTCGCAAACGACATAATTGTGAAGGTGTGCAGCGGCCTTTAGATAAGCCGTGGTTACACGAGCATCGAAAGGTGAACTAAACTTAGATGGCTCTGATCGGCTTTTTTATTTCGCCAATTAATAAACGTTTGCGGTTACACGGCACTTTTGGCAGCCCTGTCAGCAAGTGTCGCGGGGATCTTGGCACACTGCCAGTTAGTTTGAGCGAGCGGCTACACAATGGAAAAACGTCACGGCATTCCAAGAAAACGTCACAGCATTCCAAGTCGAAGAGCGCCAACTGTATGTGAACTAAACTGATGCGGATTATTGTTTACCCATCACATTTGGTGGGTCAGAAAAGGCGGACTATTCTAATCCGGATCAGATTTAGTCCACCTTTTTCTGCCGTGTAAACGCAAACCTAAATCTGATCCGGATCAGAGCCGGCTAGATGCAGCAATTTTGGCCGTGTGACAACTGCTATAGACAAGAAAATCATGAACAAGATCTTTAGATAGGCCTACTAATTGCGAAGCTGAACAGTTTAAATTAGAATGATTGTTCATTTCTGAGTTTGTAATTCTTGCCATTGTCAAAGGATAGACAAAATTAATTGGCAAGCTCGCTATAACGATCGACAGATTCTTTACTGTTTACAAATGGCCTAGAATCACTAGCTAGATAATGTAACATCTAAAGTGACAGAGACGTAGAACAGTTTTGTACGACCCATTACCAGGTCTTCATCGACTGTGAATTACCATCCTGCCATCTCAGTCTGACATCTCTATGGTCCTCAGTTTGTTCCAAAACCACAACGATCTGTGTGTTGGGAGGTTTATCCATGGAAACGATACAAATAGCTCCAACTTTCTGATAACTTTTACCAAATCTAATTCACCCAAATGGTCATAACGTTTGATCATACCCAACGCGGCCTTCGTTTTTTTTTTTTTTCTTATTTTTTCAACTTTAAATCTTATTGTTCCTACTAAAGTGGCAGGTCACGGATAGATGAGAATGTATATGACGTGTGTAGTTAAGGAAGCCGTGTATAGTTAGTGTGTTAATGACGTAGAAAGTTGACGGTGATATTCTTCGGTGTATTTCTAATGGCGCGTATTATCGTATTCAGGCAGACAAATGTAAAAAAAAACACCTGTATGGTAGGTGTACCAGTTTACTATATGTATGAATGAGAAGCAGCAGATAATATTTAACGGAACAGAGCTGATAGATTGGGAATAATTCGGTAAGATTTATTGCTCAATTTCTTTTGGCCCTCAATCAAGCGTCAACTTGTATAATACGAAACGACAACGATATAGACTAGTTGAACTAAATAACTCCCTATACCCCTGGCGGCAAAAGAAAACGTCAGATCAAAAAGTATTCGTGGTTCATTTACACGTATTTAATACAGTTATTTTCAATGCAACCTTCTACTAACTCATTCAATACACTTACCTGTTGTTTGAGAGGAATATAAGATGAGACAGTAAACGTATCTCGTTGTTTTATAAATGAAAACTTTTCTTATTACCAGTGCAACATTTCAGTCGAGATTCTAAAAAAACACGTGAAATTTAAGCAGGATTTATGACCCATTAAGCATTGAGTTACAAAAATAGCCACCTAGATGTGTAAATGCTATACAATAGTTCATTAGTTGTAACGGTTCCAGAAGGTTATCTGCCCTTACTAGACGCCTTTCGTCACAGAGGTGTTGCTAGCCACTTATGAATGCATACCACTTGGAATTCGTGCACTGCAGTCCGCGACTACGTTGTAGTTTGATCGCATAAAGAATCCAGTCTCAGAGTCATGCATGCGTTGAATTAACACTTATTATCAGGGGACGACCTTGTTGATCGCGGCCATGCCTGTCTTTCAACATAAATAATCTAAATCAACAATCGAGCAATAACAATCAAGCTATTTGAATAGTGTTTTAGAGACTACTGCTAAATAAGTACTCTACTGATGGGCCCAGAGGGAAAGCGTTTGGCGGATGTTGATTCGGTCAGTTAATCTGCGTTCATTGATGAGGTTCACTAGAGGTTCACGAAATCGCAGGAGGTTCTTCGCAGGCTTATCAAGTTATTCCAACTGACACCGACCAGACAAAGCTACAATACAGTTTATTTCAGGACGTGCGCTCTAGTTTTGTCTTCTTTCAAACGTTGAATTGGAACTTTACGACACAGCGAGTTAAGGTTAGGAAACTGAAACAATTTTGATACGATTTGTGAACCTGATCATAAAAAAAGGCAGAATTCGATGTACACATAATGGGTCGATTTTCCTACATGTAATGCACCTCCCATTAGTTGATATTTTGGAACGATACGCAACTCTTTTTCCTTAAACAATCTTCCTCTCAGGTGCTAGTTGAGGATGTTAGTCAGGCATCTCTCCTTAAACAACTGTGGGCAAAGATAGAGTTCAGACAAGCGTATCTTTTATAGGCGGTTTAGTGTTTAACTGAGTCAGTTGTCTGCCGAAATGAATCAAACTGTTGAATTCTGTCAGTAAAAACTAGGTCTGCCAATTTGAGCTACTTACACCATCGATCGTTTGATTCTACGGAGACAGACCTTACACCAAAGTGTGTTAGCATTTCGATGGAACTATAACACATTTTTTTGTAGGTGAGAATGTACTGAAACAGCTGTCTACATAATCAATCAACCTGGAACTCACAGTTTCAGTACACAATTCAGCAACCGCTTTAGAAAATTGCCTGGACATGAGACACTCGTATATGTTTGCTAACCATTGCGTCAGCGAGGAAGTGGACACAGACAAGGTGTTTTTATGGAACACAAAATAGGTACCATCAACAGCAGCTGTTAAATTGAACAATTTTGCCCCAAATTAAATCCGTGTCATAATTGCATGGTATAAAGCAAAAAGGTCTCAAATAGAGTACAGTGAATTAGAAACCAATTAATACACACATATATATGTAAAGGGGTCATTCAAAAGCTAACGGAACGAGTCAGTAATACAGAATCATTCATTGTTTGATGAAATGTTTTTCTCGTAAAATTTCATTTCTCAATTCATTGGCTATTTCGCAGATACATTTGACTTGTCGGCAAAGCATTATCTTTCTACGTCTTTTCAATAAAAAATGTGTTATGATCAATTTTGGTACGAAGATACACAGTACAAATCTATGAAGTGAGAATAAATCAATCATTTATTTTCACTATAACATATCTCTGAACGATCGATAAATATTATTAAAACATGTTCATGACAATAAATTGTCAAGCCTGTGAATCAACTTTACGCTTAATGGATGCACTAATTCTTTTCTTTACAAATCTGTAATTGAAATATCTGGCTGACGTTAAATCATTAAATTGAATTGAATAAAAACCCATGGAATTGACAGCTTTGCACATGTCAATAATCAGTCGAAAATTAATATTGTTTTAATTAGTGGGTGACCGACGACAGACTTTTGCGACCTTCAGCAGACATATTGCCAATGCCGGCCTTCTTTATTAACGACCATTAGGAACTTGAAACGTGTTTCTTCGAAAAAACTTTAGGAAGTATAGAGATCTGTAAAACTATAATTAAACTATGGACCAAGCAGTTTCACATCGCCCTTCTCGAATATCTACATGCACTTTCAAACAATAACTACAAATTGAATTTCCGTGTTTTATGCTGATTGTTATAGGAATATATAAGGATATGTTATCTTGTGATCTTCGCGGCAACGTTTGAGCATACCGTTTTGGAATTGGACTATTTTCTTTGTACTAAATGCCCATGCTTAATGGCTACATGAATGTACTAGAACATACCATACCACAGTAAATCGCAAATGTTGAAATGTTGTTACGACAATTTAGTGCCTTACATCTCTGACAAATTCTGAAGTCATTTACTTCAATATTGAAGATAATTCATCCAGTAGGCTTTGATCCGATGAGCCAGCGAGAAATAATCTCCTTTAAACGCCAAACAACACCACGGGGAATAAAACCTGACACAGAGCTGCAAGTTATATCCACAAATAACGGTTTAGGCCGGTAACGCCTACAGTCAAGAATAAATATAGAAATTCGCGTATACGTTACCGGACTTGCATGGAGTTTTGGTT